>JAPYZO010004435.1:0-13568 GCA_030522905.1 Torymus flavipes | reverse complement strand
ATGATAATAATAATAACAGTTACGCGTCGTGTACTATAATTTTCAGCGTTATGACGTAATGAAAACAATTTTCAATTTTTACTGGAAAGCATTTAATCTTATCATGTTACTTTTACTTAAAATTCCTTATGATTTGAAATTTTTGATGAAATCTCGTAAAACTATGTATGTAAAGTAAAATGCGTTAATTTTGAAGAATTTTACGTTCTCAAAAAAAATTGCGTTGAACATTTGGAATTTTGCGTACATAAGAATTTAATATAAAGCTGCATGTTTAAAATATATTCATAGGATATAAGTATCCTTAAACAAGCAAAAATTTTCTCCCGGCTCACCTACTTTTTCTCACATGATTCTTTTTCTTAATCTCGAATTCTTTATGTTTCTCATTCATTTTCAGGATAAAAGTGTTATAATATATGAATTTAAAGCTTGAAAAAAATACATGTACACAAGCGAAAACGTTATTTTTTTCATAAGTACAATGTAACTAAAAGTTCATTATGCACGCATAGTATGAAACTTAAAATTATGTAAATTTGTTATTAAGATTCTACAAAACCTTTTGTTATTTAGAAAATGAAATTTCTGAAGAGAATATTTTCACAAGAGTGTCGTTTGATAGTTTAGAATTATATTAAAGATAAAAAAAGATTACAAAAAAATATTTGTTCTTGGCAGGTATTTCATAAAATTTATATATCTGACTTTGTTGTTGCCGCTACTCACCCACTTATCACCGTATAAAAAGTACACTATATAAATAAAAATTTTAAGACTATAAATTTGACCCTTATGCACGGTGTTATTAAAAAAATAGTTCACGTTTCCGCTTTTACGGTCAAGTATAGTTTTACGTAAGAGTAAAAGTGCACGAGTTGGTTTGTTAATTTTAACATGGAATGAACTTTAAGTAACAAAAACATCATATACGTATCTACAACATACACCTACCTAGTATTGGATAATACAATTTTGTAGTAAAATTGTCTTAGTAAAAAATGATTATTGTTAAATCAATTTAATTTAATATTCAATACATAGTCAGTACCGATGTTGAAACAGCACTAACATTTCTTTCATCAAGAATATTCTGTCAAAAATATCTTAAAATTAACATTTTACAAACGACCTTCAACTTAATATTAATCCTGAAGTCCTTTATATGAACTGTCACTTCTGCAAAATGAACTCGCCGTGCGAGAATACATCACTCCTCGAGACATTTTTGTAATACGAATTTGAAACAATTCATAAACTTCAAACCTTCCTCATCCGTGAAACAAAAAAAAGAAAGAGAGAACAGAAAGAAGGAGAATAAGGAAAGGGAAAGACTATCCTGACTGACCCTTTTGCCGCGTGCGAAGGAAATATATGAAGAAAGACGAAAAAAACGCGGTCAAAGGCGTGTCAGCCCAAGGAGAGGAGGGATATCTCTACGTACGTACACGTAAGCAGATGAGTGTCACATCCTGTAAGACGCGGTCTTACCGGCTCGGAGCCTTATCTACTTACGGCGCAAGTGTATAGATATATAAGGTCCGAGGTTGTATGTCTCCCTCTCTCTTACTCGTCGTCCCGAAAGATTCGACCGCATTACGTATTCTCGGGGCTTATTCCGTTCTATCCTCGGCGAGGAGATTTCGAGAAAGACGTCGCTACTCGCTTGGTATCTTTGAGGGTTAATAGTTTTACGCTAGAGTACAAGAGAGAAAGAGAGAGAGAGAGAGAGAGAGCGGACGACGGATGATAAAGTTCAAGTGAAATGACAAATAACAGTAAATGTTGAAAAATGTAATTTTTCCAATGATAAATTATGACTTAGTGCTGATATTAGCTAATTGAAAGATCGAGTTATTTCTGTTTTTTTTTATCGGCATGTGATTGTTCTTTAAAATAAGCATTGTGAAACATTTAAAGAAAAGAAATAATTCGCTGAGTCATCATGCCTTGAATCAATTATTAAATGAGTCACGATATACAGTTGCGATCGTCGCCGTTGCGAGCAAGTTTTGCGAGCAAAAGTCCAAGTACAGTGTAATAAAAATATTCAACGGCGAGTGAGGATTTAACTTATTATAATACTGCTTAAAAATAATAAATTATTGATATAAAGTTAAAAGTATGCATGAACTATATACGGTTACCATCGCGTCGACGTTTTATAGAAAACTAACTTTGACCCTTACAAATTGGCTTCTTATAGTTATACAAAATCGATTGTTACTGACCCTATTTTTATTGATTATTGCGGCACACTATCTATTGTTGTTATGGCTATTGTTAACTTACGTCGATATTAAGAAAAAGATGTCTACGGCGCGCGGGAATCCTCTACCCATGTAGGTCACGAAAATCCATGAATTTAAAATTCAGAAAAAAAGAGAGGGATACGCCCTATATCGGCAGAAAGCTGCGGGGGGAATGAATAATATTATAATGTACCTGTATACATAAAAATGAATTATGGGACTGTCTAAATCACGTGCGTGCATATGTCTTTCGTGCGTAATCGACTTTAAAACGAGGTTTTCGCAATGTAATAGAATGATCGCGGTTGGGGGAAGGGATATGGATTTATTATCGTAGGAAAAAAGTGATTATCGCGTAAGTGGATTTGTAATAACACAAAGACTGATTCATAAATCAATCGACGAGGATATTGATAAAGTGCGGATTACGATGTTCCGGGTAAATCTTAATGGTGCCCTAGATGTCACCTTCATTGATCGCCGGAATCTGAATTCGTTCGTATTTCAAATCTAAATATTTGACGTGCAAAAGTTTTCTTATGTAAGAGATTTTGATCGATCAACGTCAAACTTTATACATTTATATTCTTAATAGTGAAACGTAAGACATCGGATACATTCTTCTGTTTTTAAAAAATGATTATTTTCTTACGTATATAGCAGTAATGCTTTTAAAACTTTTATTTAAAAAATTATAACCTTCTCCTATTAAGAATGCACGAATGTTTTGTCATTTTCTTGACCTTGATATAATAATGGAAAACATGGTGTAGCACTTATAATAATTGAAATCGTAACATTTATATTTACTTAAAAGAGCTTTTTGATGTAAACATAAATTCGTCAAATTGAAAAGAGTATCTCGACAAGCTGACAGTATCTTTACAAGTCCTGCTGTATCATGAAACGCACACAGCATGCCAAAAATATCCTTTTTTTACATCAAAAGACTTTTCAAGTTGCGTCAGGGAATACCAAATACCATGTAGGTGACTCAACGTAAGATTTACCAAACATCCAACTACGTAGTTTTTATACGAGTAGAGTATAATACGGAAACTAATAATATCTTTTTGAATGATCTAATTTACTTGATTTATTAATCAGTACTTTTTAAATTAAATGTAATTGCCATGTAACAGTTATTAAAATTAATTGTGTATGGTACAAAATAGATTAAGATATTCGTTCACATTAATGCTGTTTAACACCATTTATTTGTTACAAAATAAAACTTTAGTTATCGAACACTGTTAGCGATATAAAACTCGTGAATAAACGAGCTATAAAAAAAATTCCTTCGCTATCCGTATCTACAAGCTACCTTGCCACTCACCCGACGCATTACAGCCAACATTAAAACTTCCGAACTCCCCCCCTCTTCATCCTCGACCACTTCAACACCCACACCGCATCTGTACGCGGGAAGCCCACATCCCTCTCAAATCTCTTCCCCCTATTTCCTCTTGGAAAAAAAGTCAAAGGCATAAATAAAATGCGTTTGACCGCTCGCTCGCTCTTATTGCTACACGTGAAATCCCTCCGCGCGCTATAAATCATCGCTCCCATATATTAATTCTCCATCTCCTCCCACACACATATACGCATATATAAGCGTACATAGCTAAGTTCGTCTTGAAGAAGCTCGCGTGTTTACAAACACGGGTGCCGGTGAGCGCCCCCGCGCGGCTTTTTTTTCTTACTCCCCCTACCCCCGAGCCTTCTGCCCTCGATTTTAGGAGGAATGGAGGGAGGAGGTGGTTCGATTGTTGCCGGGATTGGGGCGCGACCCCACGCGCTACTGCCTGACTTCAAATGTATAGTGAGGATGGAAGAGAGAGAGAGAGAGAGAGAGAGAGATAGATGAGAATGACGAAAGGTGATAGTGGATGTGATGTATGGGAAGAATGAAATTTTTTATGATTGGATGGAAGGTTTGGCTTAGAAAATGTCGAGAAAAAAGGAAGACGGGTTGGTACATATAAGTGAAGGTTTGGTAATTATAACGTCAAATGTCTTCGTTATTTTTTTGAAAGTAAAAGGGAATTTAATTTTAAAATATAAATCCTTCATTACATGGAAATTCAGAGAAAATCCAATTATAAAATGTTTTACAGAATTATATTATTATAAAATTGTAATTATAAAGAATTATTTGAAATTCAATTAATATTAGCTTCAGTGAAATTAATATATGAAAAATTCATTTACATTTATCAGTGTAAATTTATCAACAGAGAATAATTAATGAATTTTAATTTTCATTAATTAATGCTTTTATTGCGTGAAAAATGTTGTTTTTTTTCTTTATTTGTATATTTAATTGTACAGATAGAGATACTCTGCGTAGAATTGTTGAAAATATTTTTTTTCCATCTATTCTTTGTAAACTATTTTTATAGTGGTCTGATGTAATTTTTTCTATAGAAATCAAATTCAAATGTGATATAAAACCACAAATAAACACACAATTTTCTAACACACAGAATTTTCTCAATTCTGCAACAATTTTCTCACACAGAATTTTCTATTTGCTCTAGAATGTCGAACATAATTCGTATGCATTATAATAATTAAATTAATTTAACAGTAAAAATTATATGTACTGAAATATTTTGTGTACTCGATGTGTGCAAAAATGGAGTAATTTAAATTTTTCACTGACTTTTTGCTAGTAAGCTGAATAATAATTTAAAATTCTTTAGCGTTCCTGGTATTAATATTCTCAATTTTGCACTCGCATAACTCACTCTGTGGTTTTTGACTTAAGGTCGATATTCCTTATCTCAATATTTGCATAAAATATGCGGGAGCATGAACATTATATATTAATTTAACTGACCCATTTAAGGAAAAATTACTTTTAATATAATTAATGTAAATTATTATCATTTAGGAACTAATTTTAAGTTGTAAAAATACGTTTTTATAAGTTAATAGCAAGTTTCAATGACAAAAAGCAAACAAAAATTTTTTTTCATTATGTCGAAATACTTTTTCAAAGGATAATATGCGCTCTTATTCGTTAAAAAGCAAAGTAATATTTTTTATTGTATTTATACATTTTATTATTTTCGGGAATCTACATTACTTCAAATACTGTTCCAAATTTTCTTGCTGACTAAATTTTCGTCATAAATTGCAACTATTTCAATTATATATCAGCTCAAGAAAATTACTTTAATACTTTCCGAGGAGCTAGTGATTAGTCCTTTCTAAATCCAAATCAATTTATGAAAAAGAAATACAATCTTCACCCATCAAATTCTGTTCTTTTCAACCGACGATTTCCAAAAATCAAACGCGCAGTCTCTCTCTCTCTTCCTCTCTCTCTTTCATCCCACATTCCATCCGACCTCCATCCCTGCTTGATTCACCCGACTCATCTCCACCGGAGGTACAAAGACAAACCTCCTCCTCTCATCACATAGACACACACACATATATAACCTCTCGAATTCGAGCTGCCCCGTCGATTCTCCTATTACAGCTCCCTGCTGGCGCGCGAATTTGGCGGCAATACGACACGCAGACCGACTCTCAAAACTACTTGAAAATAGTTGGTGTGTCGACCGCTAATGGCATCGTTATTATATTACGTGGACTCCTGGATAATTCGAGGGTTATTAAGTCAACGCGAGAGCTCAACGAAGTCTCGAGAGCGGTTGCTGCTGTTTTGCACTGATACAGTGTGTAGAAGTATGGGTGGAGGCTTAGGATTTGATTCTTGATGTTGGAATGTACAGTATTTTTTCCTAATAGGGCCGCTTGTGTCCTTTTCTATCTCGTAAATAACTCGTTATAGAGTAAGATAGGCACATAGCGTCTCTATTGCGTGGGAATACTTTATTGCATTTGATATTTGTCTTAAAAATTGACTGACTTTTATTTGTTATTTTGATTATCGCCCATTGTGAAGAGAAAGTAGATTATACGAAAAAAATATTGATAAGTAGTATAGATTATAGTAGAAATCTAAATTGAAGAGTGTGTCATATTATTTTAACTTTATGAGTAGAGGAGTAGAGAAAGGGTAGTAGAAAAGTAGAGTAATAGAACCGATATCCATTATTTTTAAAAGAACCTTTTAAATTTAAAACTATTTGGTTCTTCGCTTAATCGAAAAGTCAGAAAAAATTAAGGAAAAATAACAAGCGAGGTACCAAATCTGACCTACATCTACTTATCTTTCTTTATTATTGGGTTAAATTGCCTTACTTATATTCCCTTTGTCTTTTCTACTTTAGACATTGCTACTATATATTCACTTGTTATCTAATTATTTCAAAAGACATATTTTGTACAATTTCTAAATTTATTTTCTAATAGGTCAGGATAAGTGAGATGTTTTGGCCTGATAATAGTTCACCCAAAATCAATTTGTAATCTAAAAAGCGCTTTGTAAGTGCTTAAATATTTATCAGTGATTATTAAAGCGAGATAAAACAGCGAAAGTATTTTCACAGCCATTAAAAGAGATTAATGGCCAAGCCAAGTAAAGTTGTCAATTACTAACTTTAAAGTAATATTTTACCTCTTTCCGTCCTACTTCATGACATTCTTATTCTACTACAGCAACTATCTTTTTCTCCACACCAACTGAATGGCAAAACCATCACATCCGCCTCGTTGTATTTTCTCTCGTAGGTACCTTACCCTAAAATTAAAATCACGTCAGCCGAGATTCAA
Source organism: Torymus flavipes (assembly GCA_030522905.1). NCBI lineage: Eukaryota > Metazoa > Arthropoda > Insecta > Hymenoptera > Torymidae > Torymus > Torymus flavipes. Next base: position 6,627 of record JAPYZO010004435.1, on the reverse strand, counting down.
TTTCATTAACCCCACGTCACGCGTTTATAATACAACGCACAAGGCCTTTATATCGCGCAAATCCCATGGAAAATATTACACGGCGGGCGGACCCCAACGACACACAAACACATAGGTGTATGCTTAGCTGGCCACTTAGATTTTCTCGTGCGTGCAATCGCGCGTACCTACGTATCGTACGTATATATACATGTGTACACATCACTGTTGCGGCGTCCTCGTGTGTATTGACTCGCGCACACGAGTCATAAAAACAGGAGTTAATGAACTCGCTCGTTGTCGCTGTCTGTCCTCGGACTGACTGAATAAACACATAATTTAGAGATAAATTGAAGAAGGGAGTATTGAAATATTTGGGGTAATTTAGCCGTTCATCGCTGGTATCCTTATTTCTGTGGAGACGTTGAAGGAAGGGTGGTGGTGTAACTGGGTCAAGCGTGTGGACCCATTTTGATGTACGGTCTCATCAGGATTGGAGAGTTGCTTCAATTTGGAGGTAAAATGTATGTGAAATTCACAGCATGATTTTACGGATGATTCGTATCTCAAATCAAACAATATATACGTCGATGCGATATCAAAGTAATTTCATGGAAATTTCTGATTTCTCTACTCCCTTAACTACATACAGAAATCTTTTCCTTCGCTATATTTCTTTATAACAACTTTCAGCAAGTCATGCTCGACCCTTTGAGAATAACAGAATAAAACTTCCCATTAGTACGGAGCACAACTGCTAATTACCTGTTTACATGAACCGAATAAACAAGAGAACACCTCGCCTTTTCAACGTATATACGTATACACCCGTTAACTTCGACTCATTATTAACGCGATATACAAACTTTTCCTTTTCGAACGACGAATTCTCGGAAAACGCTCGACGCAAACGCGCTTCAAGCTAAAAGCTACGGAGCAGCAGCAGCAAACTGCACGTATACCATAGTTGAACACACTTGCTGCTTCAAACCTAACGATGCCCCGGCAATCATCCCATCATGGCGTTGTGCAACTTTCTTCTTTCCCGACGTTACCAACGGCAGCTGCCTGTATTTTCCGAAAGGCGCGCACATGTCACATAGTTGAAAGGCGCCCAATTTAAAGTTACATCTGCGCGCATGCAGTTGCTGCGACAATTACGCCGCTGACACGTTATTTCAATTTCGCTCATGCGTTATATACCTATACGCCGCGCTAAAAGCAAGCCTCGCCAAGCCCGTAAAAAGCCCACCCATAGTGTCAGGGAGGACGTAAGCGAATGATAATAAAATTCCGAAAAAAAGTAGAGAGAGAGAGAGAGAGAGAGAGAGAGAGAGAACCTCTCTGGTGTCCTAATGGATTCGTGGAGAGAAAATATTTTTCCGTTTCATCGATCGAAGTCATTAATCGACGTCCCTCCCTTCACGAGTACCTCTTAAGCACATCCATAAATTTCAAATTAGAATCAAGGAAAAAGAGAGAGATGTAATGCACGCAGTGCGCGGCGCGTTTACATCGCGCACGAGGGCGCGCGCACACGAAGAGAGAGTTCGCTTTTACGGGGGCGCGCGCCGACGCTGCTCGATCGATACACCACCCGGGCACGCTAGCGTGTGTGTATATCTGTGTAGCGGGCCTAGTGTGAGTGTGTGTGTATGTGCGAGAGACGGGTTACAGAAGAGCCCTCCAAGTGCGCCGCCTGCGCAGCAGCAGCAGCGGTTGTTATAAGCCAGGACCAAGCCCTAACCGCCCAGAGCGAGGGTGGCTCTCTTGAGCAAGGATGTATTCTTTAAAGTGGAAAGGAATGCGTGGTTAAAGATATTTTATTCGCGTAGAGATATTGCGTTGAGGTGTCATTATTTTTTTTGCTGGATGAGTTATGTATACAATGGTCGTAGAGGAGACTGGGGTTGGTTTGTAGTCTATAGGATGATTTGAGTGTTAATACAACCCATGTAAAAACAAACAAATTCAATTTATATTACTAGCCTGGCGTAACCAGTCTATGGCCTTGTTTGTCTTTTTTTATTTGATACGAGCAAGTATAAACAACTATATTACTGATTGAATAACCCACTCCTCTCTCGGGTTATCATTGGTTATATCATCCAAATAAACAGATTTTCATATTATTTCAAAACTTTGGAAATCTACATTGTAATCCGCGTAGAATATATTTCCTACGTGATGTGTATACCTTTTAAATATGTATGCGTTGACACCTATCCACGCCAAGAGAAAAAATGTGTAAATCCTTAACCCATACAGCGCACCATGACTTGGAATACTTACCACCTAATAAATACCCAGGTATTAACAACAGCCCACAGACACATCCCTCCAAATTTACGCATACATACCATGACAAAATGCAAAGACACATGAAAACACCCATAAATACTCATGAGATACACACACACACACACACACACACACACACACACACGCACACACGCACAAACGCGCGCGCGCGCGCGCAGCAGATATCAAGAACACACGCCCAAATCGCACTCACTGCGTGCACGTGTATACGTCATGAGGGGAGGAGAAAACGAGTGAGATCGAAAAATGGGCCATTAGGGATTTCGACGGGGTGCCGTCGAGCGAGACCCTTCGAAGGGGAAGGAAAAAACGCGTGCAAGGGATATGATGGCGGGTACCGAAGAAGAACGATTGGGGTGGAAGAGAAAACGAAATCGCGGCGGACTTCCGCGTGGGCGAATTAGCGAGTCCTTTCGAAAAGAGAAGCGATAAAGGAGCTTTCTCTCTCTCACTTTCCTGTGGCGATGATTGATTTTTCTCCATTATTAAATATTTCGCGAGATTCGATGTGGAGTGATGCTCGACGTCTACGATGACGGCTGATTGACGTTTCTGTCGGTGCTCGAGAGTGGATAATACGAACGTTTATGTCGTCTCCTGCGTATGGTGTATATATTTTTTCTTGAGGACTATAGAATTTCAACCGTTGAGAATGGTCCCCAGTGGACTATTGTGTTCCAAACTCTTACTCTTTCTCTCTCTTGTCGGGAAAAACTTTTTGAGAACAAGCCCAAAGTTAGTATTATACACAGTGGGCGAGAGAAGAGAGCATCACTTGTGCCCAGAGTCACTATACATCTGCGGCCGGGGAAACAAACTTTCGGCCGTTGTACCAGGCCAAATTTGTTGATTGTGCTATCGCCATGCGAAAGTCAAATGTAGGTCTGAGTGAGGGGAAACATAGTTGAGGAGATAACTCTCTCTCTCCTCGAGGATCTGTAGTGTGTATGCATACCAAACTGTTTGTACAGACGGATGTGTGTCGTCTTCTTCTAGTGTCGCCGCCAATTGTTGAGCGTCTAGTGCTGTTTTGCCAGCAAACATTGTCGTGTAAGTTTCGCGATGATCATTTCGTTGTAATGATGTTGCTGAAGAGGTGCGTAAATTGCTCGAATCTTTATTGAGACAGGTTTAGCTGTAAGTTATTGATTACGTAAATTTGTCCAATAGAACTTACCATTCTGCGAATTTGCTATTCGCATATAACACAATGGAGAATTGTGTTAATAGCACATCTTCGTGCTGCGAATTTCCAAAGTTCAAATTACTTGCTCCGCAGGGGTGCAAATGTAAATGGTTGGTTAAGTTGGACGCTGAGTTTCTAACGAAGGTGACATTCCTGGGAACGTTCATCGATGGTCAAATCACATAGAACGGAATAGTGCAGAACCGTGTACTTCTTGGTCTGGTTTCAGTTCATGGGCTTCCGTTACATTTTCCACAAATTGAAGTTCACACCACTTGTCTCTAAAAAATCTATTGTTACACACGTTGTTTCACCAAATTTATTGTAGCTATTAAGATTTCATTCATGCAACACCTCATGTGTGGAAGTTCATCCAATGATGAAGGTGCATTTGGCTTGTATAATATTATTGCACTTTCTTTATTTGAAAAAATAAACTCAAAGAGCTTATATATTATCGAGCGAGCATTAGCCAGCAAGAATCATCGCCAATTTTAATAAAACGTCGCACGTAAGTAATTACTTGAACAATCGATGACCTACAACTACAACGGTATTAGTTTCACTCGTCGTAAGATCCAATTTAAAAACCTCCTCAAAACCATTGCAATGCAATTCCCACGGTCTCCGTCGTCGCGACAGAACATCAATACACCATTACCCCAGAAAAATTTCGCTACGTTCTTGTGCATCGCGTGACAATGAAACGGAGGAGGAGGAGGGGGTTGTTATTAATCGCTTTGCAGTTAGTGTCAACGTGCATTCAGTAGCTCCATTTAATTTCGCGAGCGCGCACGCGCCTGTGTATTCAAATGGCGTGGCAAATCGAGGCGTTCAAGAGCTGAACACACACACACACACGTGTGCTCATACGTAGCAGCGGCGAAATAACGTAATTGATTGAAACGCCTACGCGTGGAAAAATTGATTGATACCATTATGTAATGACTTTTGGAATGTGGAATAGCGTATTTGTAGGTGATTCTTGCACCCATGTGCGATGAATTTTCTCCATCAGATATGAATTAAGGATAATAATTAATCCTCGAGTGGTTGAATAAACAATGCGATGTATTTGATTCGAATTTATAAACGAATTAATGACTGCTGATGGTCATTTGGATAGACCTCATTTTGACTTGTGGCTGCTGCAATTAACGATTGTTGCTTTAGGACATAATAATACTTTAGCAACGAGATTAAGATTGAAAGTGAATGGCATATCAATATAGTTGATTGATATGAGACAATCTCTTCGTATTCAATCATCCTGTTGTTTAAATATCCAACGAAAGTGGATGAATAATGAGAATTTGATGGCCAATAGATATGTACAAAAATGATAGCGCGGAAAAAGGAGTATCCATAAATAGAACTGTCAACGCGTTCATTCGAGAAAATGACATATTAATGGTAGAGAGGCGTTTCAGAAAGTGGCAATATAAAAAATAATTTTTCATATATACTTTCTCGCAGAAAGTGTCGTTGAAAATTATTAAACTATTCCCACGAATCTTAATCCCACTAATTCGAATGTTCATCGTAAATGCATATCGCGAGTAACATTTCAATTTACGGGGCTCTACATTTTATAACGAAATTTATATGCATATACACATGTGTAATGCTCTCTCTTCCCTTTCGAACTCCGGATTGGAAAAATCAATATATTGAAATCCCAGCTTATATACATGCAAAAACATTTTTACTGATACTGAACTTTCTTTTAGAAAAATACTAGCGCAAAAATGCCAACGCGTGCACGATGGTTATAAAAATCTATATAACGGGCATTAAAAATTTCATCACACAGACGACGTGATGTGCGACGCATTCGTTCGCATGCATGTATCTGTGGTGCAGGCGGGGGGGGGTCCAGAGTTTAGACGATTCACTTTAAAATTGAAGTCAACTGTAGACGTTTTTCAGTTCGACATATGCTAATGCAGATTGCCCTTAATTTAGAAATTCTAAATTACGAAAATCATATTTTCGAATGTAACAATTCACCTACTGTCCAAAACATCGAATTTCATCAATACGATTTTAAAACAAATATAACTTGTTTCTAATGATTTATTTCGAAATAACTTTATTGTATCTATATTAAAATTTTATTAATGAAATTCGATATTTGTGAAAGTAGGAGAAGTATGAACAACTACATTCGAAAATATGATTTTCGTAATATAGAATTTCTAAATTAAGAACAATCTGCATTCGCATATGTTGAACTGAAAAACGTCTACGGTTGACTTCAATTTTAAAGTGAATCGTCTAAACTCTGGACCCCCCCCCCCATTTTTCGCTTTTGTGAGGTTCAATACACATTTTTAACCTTTTTTTTTGACAAAACAAAAACCTGTATAAATTGATACACCAATATAATGGTAGCTGTAATAACGCCGTTATAATCGCGTTGTGCATTAATAATGTTAATAATTCCGTTGTGGATTAATAATTTTGTAATTGATATTACAAAACTATAACACGAGCTCTCTCGCCAGAATGGCGTACGTGCATTAACGCCCCGTCCGAACAATAAACATCTACATTGATACAAAGAGTGTATACACCGCAGATACGGTCAGCCGGTAATATCGCCACTTTGGGTTACGCGCGGTACACAAGATCTTTCGCCCAAAATTGGGTCGTCGTCGTCGTCGCGAGATTGCATCATACTCACTCGTGGCCACCGGCTTCTTCCTTTTGCGATATACTCGCGCCGGCAAGGCCACCGATTCGCGCTGCTCTTGCGATTATTTACGCGGCCACGCGTGTGTCTTTGAGAACCGAGTGAGAGATATTGTCTCGGGATTATAATGGAGCTTCTTTCGGCAGTTGGCCGTACCATGTAGTTGCGATTATCTCGAGGAGTTGAGAGGGAGTTTACGGTATTGGATTATGATGGATGTAGCTATGGGATGTAAGTAAGTGAAATAGGTATGCGCGACTGCATTTTGCATTTGTCGTCGACTTGAATAAGAGAAGAAAAGATATTGTTGTTGTTGTTATTATCGTTTGGTATTATTCCATTATTGGATTTTTCCGTACAAGATAAAGTGCGTTTGTTTCTTCCGCATAAATATTTGCTCGACATAGTTATTTACCAAGTAAATAACGCATCATGTTGTGTGCAC
>JAPYZO010004433.1:0-11662 GCA_030522905.1 Torymus flavipes | reverse complement strand
CAGCCATTTAGCTCTAAACCAATCTATAGTTAAGTTTTCAAAAAGGAATTGAAACTAGAAAGAAAGAGCTTTAATTCCCTTTTTTGAAAATTAAAAAATCTCAATTCCTTCAAAAGTTATGAAAGAGTTATATAGATTTCAAGTTGAACGTCGAAAAGGCATAAAAATTCACAAATCACAGGAATCGGCAGCGCCGACTTCGACATTCAACTTCAAACCCTTGTAACCTCTGAAAGAATCAAAATTTTTTAATTTTCAAAAAAACAAATAGAAGCTCGCTCTTTTTCTAGTTCCAATTTCTTTTTTAAAACTTTAAGTAGATCGGTTCTGGACTAAATGGCTAAGGTTGAAATAAAAGAGCTTTTTTATACACGAGTACAATGCGAGCAGAGAAGTTTCACTTATATCAACGTTTTTATCTATAAAACTTTTATTTAAAATAAACCGCGTGTATATATTATATGCTGAAAGCGTAAATCGGTGAATGGAAAGAGATATCAATATATAAAAAAGTCATCCGCATTTTCCTGTATTAAATTATTTCCGCGAGTGTGCAAATAGGATAAATCAGCTGCGCGTTGCTCCCCACTCCGTAACTTTCTTCAGCTTCCCGTGAATTCTTTTAATTTCATATATATTTATCATACTCAATATTTAAAAAAAAGAAGTGCGTACGTATAACTTTCGCGTTGCAATAAGTTCAATAAAAAAAGCATTCTATATAAATCAAATAAATTTCCGTGCAAGTAAAACAGGTTGGTCATTCGAAATTCGAATGAAAATCAGTTTATACATATAGATGGTCTGTCCGAGCAAAGATTCATCAAGCAAAGATGCACTTTGAGTGTATAAAGTAAATAAATTTCAGATTATCTTTTTTCTAGCGGTTCCCATATGCATCGCTGATGGCCCGCTATATATTTTATCGAATAAAGTATAGACTTACAGATTAAAAAACAGTACTAAGTAGGATATAAAGATGCGTAATTCATTAAACAAATTTTATAGGTCGTAATGTTATACGTTGACCAAAGTTAACTTCGACTCACGCACGCGACGATAACTTAATACTTCCGATAAAAACTACTTAAACCGCATGCAGGTACATTTAAAACATTTTTACCACCACTCAAACCACAACGACCAATCAATCACCATAACATTAAAAAAAAATCAATAAAATCCTTCCGCGACCCATAAAAGTCGTCGCATACATATAACGTCGCCTCCAACAAAAGACACATCATTTGCGCATCACCTCACCCTCCTTTCCCCCCTTTTATTCCGCTCTCCACCGCGTCACCTACGCATAACACACTCGCCTCCTTTCTCTCTCCTCGCGCATCCTCGATTCCCTAACCTACATCTTCTCCCTACCTCACGCGCGGTGCGCGTATGTCACCTCACGCATAAATTATCAGCAAGCGCGAAATTCGTCTTGCGGAACGCAACTTCTTCGCGCGCTTCCGGTTAAATCTCTGTAAGTGTAGTTATAGAGGAAACTTTGTCCGCAGGAAAGATTTACGGTATCTACAAGATATACGCTGGGGGGATCCGGGGATTAGTAAATTTATAATTGCCCGCGTCGGATTTTTCAGCGGATTATAACGGTACACAAGTCTGTGGTTATCGTGCAATGAAGAGTGGACCGATCGGCGCTGATAAGAGCCGCGCGCGTATACATATGGGATGTTATTTCTCTTTGGGTACATGTGGTGTGTATGCGAGACGTTTATATACGATTAATAATGCGCGCTGCTGTTGCTATAGAGTTACGCGGCGGCTAATCGGTTTCGCGGGTTTTAATTAGACATTTTCTATATCTATATGAGAATTCGACCTGTGCTGTATACTCAGCTTATATATAGGTAGATGCGAAAAGAAAGTCAAGGTATATATATGATCTCTCCCTAGGTGTGGACTTAGGTTCATTAGACTTTCGCGGCTTTTTGTTGGTTTTGGATTGATAGTAAAGCTTGGAAAAAATCTATTACATCACGTAACGGACGATCGAAATATATTCGAAACTATATGCGCTCGTTAAATATATGGCCGCAGTGTAAAAACAGTAGGTCTATAGCCGCACGGCACTCGTTACGTCAACGCGCGCGCTTCGGTTTCTATACGAAAATCATTTTCCCTAGAAATAATACAACTCTGCCATGTCGCACCGTACCGAACTCGCAACTGCCCCACACATCACTCGCGAAATTTCGGCGCACTTTCTCATAGCCTATACATATGTATATACCGAGCCGCGCGATAATGTATTGTATGTATGTAGTAAAGGAACGAGTTCAGGAGCGCGTAGCTGCATTTGAATAGGGAGAGGCCCGATGCATTGTCTTCTTCGCGTGTGTTATATACCGTTACCCTGATGCGCTTATGTACGGTTGGCTGATACTGTATACGCACGATGGCTATTGTGCGATAAAAATTAGCCTAGAAAAAGAGTTGGAGCTGTGTTTTGGGAAGCGAGAGAAAGAGGACAGAGCTTGGAAGAAAGTTGCGCGAGGAATGAAGAAGTTTGGGATGATTGGAGCTATTATAGTGGCCATTGCGTTTGGATTTGGTTATTGCATATGTACTGGTATATGCGGGATAAGCTTAATTTTAATAGCCGTGACCGAAAAAAAATTGTATTAAATGTTGTTTGATCCAATTTGGGAATCGGATTTTTTAACCGAAATAGGATTTAATGAATTTTTTCGGTCAGGGAGTTATATGCCTTTGTTGCGTTTTTCCTTGAAAAATTATAATACAATTATATTATAGTGTTTCAAGATAAGTTACTTACGTATTTGAAATTTTGAACGTTCATATAACGAACGAAATATATCGAGTTGGAGTTTCCAATTTTAGTTGAAATATATTTGTTTGAAATAGTTTAAGTGATGACTGTAAGAATTAGAACTGAAGGGAAAAAAAATTTCCTTTGAGTATTTAAGTAAGTATAGATATAATTCAGTTGAATCTAGAATTGGCAAAAATCTTTTTCACCATAACCTGGTCGGAAGTGACACTTTCGCTCCTGGCTTCGAAACGCGAATGTGATATTTTCGGCCCAGGTATGGTGAAAAATCGTATGCGCAAAAGAGGGCCACCCCAGAACACGTGTTTGTCATTTACACGTGCTCTAGCTGAACTGACCAACTCTTTACCTCCCTTGTTGTGTAATATACTACACTGGGAACGTTCGAAATTTTAAATACCTGATAAGTTTCGAAAAATATGGGCAATAAAATATACAATTATATATTTATCACTCCTGTCGCCCTATTAATTGCTTAAATTTATTAAACAATGTGCGGGTAAACTATTATACCTACGTAGATAGTAAATATATAGTGCATTAGTACAAGTTGTGCAATAGACTTTTTGACTATTATACCGAAAAGTGTTTACTTTTACAATATTATACTTCTTACAAGAATACCTCGAAATATCCAAAAGTATAATGTACGTTTCCTATCTGATAAATCTTATACAAAGCAGCACCACTGCCTACCAAAGTAGATTAATAATTCCCAACAGGGATATATAACATCGAGCAAAACCTAATCACCATCCATCACTGATCCCTCAACCTCTGAAACAATAGAACAGACACGCGCTTTCCTAAAGAGACCAACAACCGCATAAACCAGTCACACACCGTCACTTTTTCAGTACATCAGCATGCACTCTACTCGCACAATCGCTCGCTAAACCGAACTGTATATATATATATATATATATATACAGCATTCCGCCTAATTCTTCCCACTCATCCAACCTAATTACAAGCCATCACCTTCTCCCCGCGATTAAGAGAGAAACCTTCTCGCGCATATCTCTCGAAGAGGAAGCGCGTTATAGAGAAACTCGCGCGAGTGACGAACGAGGAAGGTCAGCGTAGATCTCGGCGAATTTTTACGCACGAAAGTCTAGATCTTAGCGACGGCGCGTCATCGCCTTTCTCAGAACGCGAGAGAGACTTTCCAGGCCGACGACACACAGACCGCGGGTGTGCGTTATGTAGTCGGGAAATAGGGCCAATTATGGGCTTTTTGCATGCGGTAGAGGTAGAGAGAGAATTGAAGTGCGTGTATGTGTGCAGGTTTCTCGGAGGTTTACGAAGAGAGAGAGAGAGAGATTTCCTTTTTTGAGATAAGTTGACGTAATGGGGAGAGAGATTGGCAGGTGGTTATATAGAGAAAAGTCGTTTAGATGTTGATGGGCGTTGGGTGCAGTGGAATCGTGCTGTGAGAAAATGTTTTCTTGATTTGACGATGATAGTTGTTTAATTTTGAACAGTTTAGACGGATTCAAAGAAATTTTTTAATTTAAAGTACCTATATAGATAATATAGATATGTGTTGTAGCCTTATTCCAAAAAGTAAGTTTTATATTTTCAATAATATAGTTCGTTCAAAAACATAAGTAAGAAAATTTTAAGCAACTATAACGTCTTTATTACCTGTATAATGGGAAAAAGAATGTTTCAATTGTATTTTCAAGAATCCAATTAATTTCAGACATTGATTTATGAACCTTTTCTGAAATCAAATCAAATAAAAAAATGCCTAACGATAAATAAAAGAATAGCGTATCAAGGAAGTAATAAAAGTCAATATTTACATGAAACTCCATTGAAAAATTTGAAAGCAAGCAGCATGAGACAGTAATAAGCTGTTTCCTCATAAGATTGATAGGTATAGCGAGTAGAGGCAAGAACGAGAGTAGATGCGCAGCGCGCATTACGGAACATGTGTTTAGTTACGGTATTAAAAAAAAAGAGTTTCTAATACAATGCCCGCGGAATAAAAGTAAAACTTCGCGGTCAAAAAGGCATACACACTCTGCTGTTTATTATCGAAGCTGTATCTGGTTTAAATTGAAATTAGCGAGGGGAAAAAGCAACTGCTTAAGAAAGTTGGACGATGAATCGATTGAAAATTTAATCGAAACCGAGTCGGAAGTAGAAATCAAAAAGTTGATTGCTGGTACGTGACTTGCATGGAATTTCACAAAACTATTCTCGCGATTAAGATAATAATAGTATTATTCAATACTAATAAGTAAAAAACAAGTGAACTTGGAGAAATTAAAAAATTACAAATTGAAAAATATTTATCGCCTAGTATAATAATGGAATATACAATTGAATGTATATACAGACAAACGAGGCATACACACGTACTACACAGACCGTATACGAAGTAGCCGTCGTTTAGAAAGTAATCGCTCATTTATCGAGTCAAATCGGAGCGCTTTCGTCACTTACTTATTGCGCTGTACCACACATACATAGTACACGCGCGCGCGCTCTCGAGCTTCTTCGATGCGCCGGCGCAAAGTGAAACACGCCTTCGGGTGTAAAACAGCCTCTCCAGGTTGCAATCGCCGCGATTTAGCCATAACTTCGCCTTCCCGAAGCTAATAACTAATGAAACATTACGTCTGTCCGTAAATAGATCATCGCACGCTCGCGATAAATCTGTCATTACAGCGTTTACTTGTTTATTTTTCGCCGTCATTATTATGTCGACGGTGTGTAGATGAGAATGGGTTTTTGAAGAGGTAGTAATAGCTGTGAGTGAAATTCATTTTGGTGTTGAGATTACAATGCATTTATTGTTTTGAAAAAGACTTGCAAACAATGAAATGTTTTTACATTTCTTACATACTGATTTACAATATTTGTTACTCTATAGATCTTGTATTCTTGATATTCTTTTTTATTTTCATCGAGTTTAAGGAATACAAATACTTATTAAAAACTGTAATATTGTAGTACTAAAATTCAATATAATAGAGTAAAGTAACATTATCTATTAAAAACTTGGATAAAATTGAATAAATTATTAAAGAATAAAATTGTTATACATAAAATATTACGTGCTACATAAAATCTAATTACTCAACCAAATATAAGATTTGTGATGTATTTTACATTATCAGTGTTCATAAAAAAAAAAACAAAATAAATTAATTTACATCACTTTCTGTATTTTAGTCCACAAGTCATCTACCATTTGTACTAAAGAATTAAATTCCTTTTTTGGCATATTTTTAAGTGTTATCGAATTCATTGAATTATTTACTGTTCTATTATTTAAATTATATGCAATTAAGTTCTGTAACAGATCAAATTTCTTTACCGCATCTTCTTTCTTAGCTTTAAATTGTGTATAGTCATTAAATATTACATTCCTATGACTAAGAAGTGTAGAAATATCCGATTCAACCAATGAAATACTCGATTCATTGTCATCAGTAAATGACAAAAACCAGCTAGAGTGATTTTTGATATAAACATTAACTTGTAATTTTTCACTCCTAAAAAAAGACATTAATGATATAAAAACAGACAAATTTATATTTTATAATAAATATTGAATTTTAATTGCCACCAAGTAAACCTGAAGTAAAAATGTCAACTTACTTCATTATTGTCCTCTGAACTTTTTGTTGGACACAGTAGTTATAATCTTTTGGAATATTAAAAAGCTTATCATATGATTCCCAATCAAACTCAACATAATTTCCTCCATTAACAATAACTCTTACGACAAATGTTTGATCATATAAATTTTTAGTGATCTGAGTTCCAAACATCAACCATTTTTTCGAATCAGTTGATAGTGGTAAAGTTTTTGTATTGTTCAGCTCAGCTTCACGTTTCATTAACTGAACACTCAATGTCTGATCAAGAATGTCCTTTGCATTGGTCTTTGAATTTGAAGTTTTACTGAAAAAGTATACTTTAAATTAAAAACAACACTTATAAAAAGGTATAATTTCTAAACGATTTCTAGAACTTTTAATGTGATAATATATCAAATGCAATGTTTTTTTCACATAATCTTTTAAAAATTTAACAAATAACTTACGCTTTTGCAGCTTTAGAAACCACTTTTTGTTTTGCGGCTTTTGTCTGAGGTTTTGACTTGGTCAAATTCTTTACTTTCTTAGGTACTTGAATTTTCTTTTCGTTCTTAGGCAAGTTCTTAGCTTTAGGCCTGAAAAATAGATTTTAAGTTATAATCAATTCATTGTTTTCATTGTTAAAAAATTAAAAAATATTAAAGTTTTTTTGAAATATAAATTTAATCAATAGCAATACTTTTACATATTTTATTACTGTTATACATTTTGCAATTAATATATATAGAGGAAATGCGACATTTTTATATGATTCTATATCTCAGAAATACCGATAAGTTAAAATTCATAACATTTTATAGAATTATTAATCAGTATGAATTTTTTTTTTCAAGAGGTATTTAGCAAATACATACTTAATTACCAGACTTAAAAAGTCTATAAAAGACATTTGCCCTTGATACCCTCTCAACACAACATACCATTTTGCGAAAAATAATAGATTTTCTTCAATTGTCTATGTAAAGATTAACGACAACAAACTAATACGCGAATACTTCTAAAGTAACAACGTACTTTTTTTTACGAGAAAAGAAAGTTCCAATAAAAGCGTTTTTCGATTCTCGGAATCGCAACACCACGATAACCACATATTTGTCGATTTACGCTGCATATTTGGAGATTCATGCAAAACGTTAAATTCTAACTTGATAAACGCAAACAAAAATGCATGCAGAGCATTATCTTCGTTAAACAAACGCATAAACAACATTTTTACGAAAATCAAAAGGACTCGTGTATCTAATGGCTTCCGGTATACTTAAGCAATTCACACGCAGTTTTACTTACCTTCCCATTTTAGCACTGAATCCGTGAAACCTTCAACAACCAACAGGTAATCCTCGAACGAGAAGACTCGGAAAACAATGAAAATCCGTTGCGACAATCGATAAAAGTGGTGCGACTACAAAAAATCTTCCGCAGAGTGTGCGTCAGTTCATCGAACGAAGTTCAGAAACCTGTGTGAGCGCCCGCGCCGTCCCCGGTCGTAGCATAACGTAAGGGATTTCCACGAATCGAATCTACGAGTCGACGGCGCATGCGCGAAGACACAAACACGGCGCGACTGCGGCGACTCGCGCGCGAGCGGCAAATGTTTTGAATTAGCGCGGCAACAGGTAGCGTTAATAAATCGACTGAAATACTTTCTTCTCGTATTTTCGTAAAAGTAATTATACAAAGTTCATCCAGATAAAATGCACAAATACTATTTCGGATAAGACTGTATGTATAATTAAAACGATTTCACACGCGCTGCTGTATAGAAATTACAAGCTACGAGGAGAACTACCTGCAAAAATAAAGAAGTTCCGCACGCTCATACAGCTTTTCTCTTTACCTCGAATTCAATATAAGCCTTCGCTTAACCACCGGCCAATTAAATCGGTGCAATTTTTTCCGGTTGTGTGTATAAGTGGTAAGTATATTCAGTTTTCGAAGTTTTTCCACGCGATGCAATTTCATCACGATCATCAGTGTGTTTTTGTCCGTCCTTTCTCCCGTTTTCACCCGTCAAATACAAATAATCATGACAGTCGTATTTGTGTGGTTTTTAAACGAATAAATCAAATAAACGCTCGCCAGTAAACTTATTATTACATTATAGTATTTCGATATTCTATTGTTTTTGTGCCAAATAAAAGAGTTGGTTTACAAAGAAGTCGGCGTCAAAATTTTACTGAAAAAAAAATAAAAAAGCGTCAACCAAATAATTTAAACATTTCCGAAAGCTAGTTATTGTTTAATTTTTGCGCCGCCACGCGCGCGACCGAAGAAAGTAAAATTCTAACTTTTACCTTCCCTCTCTCGTTCGCACTATACGTCTTTTTTGCATGTATAAAATTACGGTTTACGAGGAAAAAGACGTAAATACCTTTATCTATACATATATCATATAGTTCCTTTTCTTTCGTTTTCAACTTTCCGACTAAATTTCGCACACCTCCATTATAAAATACAGCGTTATTTATATGCGACGCGTACAATTGAATGATTCAAGGTGTGGCGAAACGAGCGTGAAAGTAAATTCGGAACGGCGATTTCTGTAAAAGCGCGCTTTAACGATCACTGTGCGAAGTTCGCGGTGTCGAGGTGTATATAGTATTTTTTGAGCATGAGAAATGACTGGTTTATAAGCCGCTAATAGTTGTATATAACCGCTGGTGGGAAATGGTGTATAATATTGGCGGTGGGTGAGATGTAAAAATGGGATATGAAAGTTCGAGCGATTTTCTTGAAAGTTGGAACTAGCAGTAAAATGTTATATTTTTTGTTTTGGCAGGTGAATTATTGTTTCTATAGAGATAAATATAAAGCTTTAATAATATCGTAATAGTAATTCTAAATAGTTGCAAATATATTATTATTTGTGTAACGATAAGAAAATAAAATCATCATTTATTTTTTTATAATGTCCGACTTAATACGGTATCAAGTTTTACCATTCATTTTTTTTAGTTTGATAATGGTATTTTAATTTTTTAATGAATTTTTTTTTCGACGGAGATTGCACTTGCTTTGAAGCAAATGACAATATAATCTTCGTAAAACTATACGGATTTTCGAATATACATCACCGAAAACTTAGTAGATAATGTAATCGGACTTTAATTTACAGTTCATTAATGAAATCATGTAATTACTTTTATCACTTCCTAATGAAAACAATCCCATTTTCATGAAGATCGCATTCCTATTCAATAATTTGTTCAACTTATCAGATACACTAAATTAAAAAACTTTTAATTTCAAAAGATTGCCAGTCACCTTACTCAAGACAATTGAACTAAACTTCTATTATTCAAGATTTTCTACTTTATTCTCACCTACAACCCCTCCTACCTAAAAGTTTTGTAAACACTGATTTCTCCTACATCTGCAGTATCACCCAAAAACAGCCCAAAAAGAAACCTCACCCAATAGCCTATACCACTCAGACATCAAAATCCGCAAAACAAACAGCGAAACGAGCCATGCGCGGCTGACATCGATGGCAACTGGAGTATCAAGCACCTCGAATATAAACGTGTATGCCTCTGGAATTTTCAGCCTGAGGTCCCGACAAGCGCGCGACAAAGAATAGAGACGCAAGAACACCGGACAACGCCTTTATCCTCTTTTCGGTTCGCGCGCGTTATTCGCCTCGCGGAAGAAACTGGGTCGCAAGTTCGCGCGTGAAGAGGAAGAGAAGAAGAAGGACGGGCCTGCGGTAAGTATGGCGGACGCATAAATTCCTCGGGTTCAGAGTGGGTCTATAGGTGAAGTGGTGAGAAGTGGGTCCGAGCGGGTTTTTCGAATTTCGGAAGTTGAGGAGTATTTGGAAGGGAAGTAGGACGCCGTATTGCGGTAGTTTTGAGTTGAGATAGTAGAGGTCACAACTATAACTCAATGCTCTGGACCTCGCAAAGTATAGTAAAGTTTATTTTCTCCTGTTCTTTCTACTTTTTCGTAAAAAGACAATTTTACGCTGGTATATTAAGTGTTGAATACATAAATTGATCGTATAAAAACTTTATAGAAACTTTATATTTTATTGTAAAAGTTTTATAGAACCATTGGTTTATATAAATTTTATAAAAGTTGTATAAAACTAATTTTGTATAATTTTTATATAAATTTTATAAAATTTTTTTACAGTAAAAATTTTTTTTCTTTTTCAGTTTTTCGGCATCCGTTTAAAAATATTATAAGTATGAGATGTCATATGATATATAATACTTTTACGCGGGCAGTGCGACACCGATTTCGTGTCAAAGTTATAGAGTAATGATGTATTTTTACTAGAAAGGTGGGAAACTCCATCTAGCGGTCGAATTTAAAGCTATAATGGAAATACTAATTGTCTGTAATGTCTATACAATTCTCACAGTAAGCACGAATCGTGAAATGCATTTTTAACATTAGAGACAAATTAGTATTTCCATTATGCTTAAATTCTACCAATCGATGGAGTTTTTCATCCTAGTAAAAATACATCATTACTCCATAACTTTCACATGAAATTTTTCTAATAAATTTTTTCGAACTTTTCTATTCGATCTTATTTACTAAAATTTTAAATTTAACTTGGTTCGACTGAAGCTCATTTACATTTAAATTCTATTAAATATTTACACGAACTTTTTTATCCTCAATAAAATAGTGTTTTTTTAATATAATTGTAAGGTAATTTGAGGTAAATTGGCCACCTCAAGCGGAATATTTTCTTTTTCCTTCTGTAAATGTGCTGGAAAAACTTGTAACAAAGCCTTTAAAGTATACTAAATATACTACTGAGAAAAAAATTAGGAACGTCTTAAATTTGATCATCATTTTGTAGAATGAATTTCTACAGAATAAAGGGAATTTTTGAACCTGGGTCGATAGTTTTCAGAAAATAATTTTCATTCATAACTATGTATCTTTTATCTTTTTAAATTTATGTACGCAAGGTGGTATGGAAACAATATCGATTACTTATTAATTGTACTTTTATAGTATACCTATAATAAATTATACTTTATATATTTAAAGAAATAACACAAAGAAAAAGAAATATTTAACAAATACAAAATGAAAGTTAATTTTGTAAAATAATTTAAAAAAAATAGAATATATTAAACACAATATGGACGTTGATAAATAAAAATTATTTACCAATATACTGATACAAACAACGAATGTACTAGAACAATAACTTTAATTTGAGGAAGCCTGCAATTACCAATAAGTTGACAGCGGTTTTTGTATACCAGCT
>JAPYZO010004432.1:0-12479 GCA_030522905.1 Torymus flavipes | reverse complement strand
ACCAATGTACAGAAACAGCTACACCACTCCAACTCGTCATCTTACACTCGAACCGAGTGCTACAAAGTACATCTCAAAAGCGAAGATCTTAACGTCGACCCTTTGAATTTTCAGGTCATGTGGGAAGCGGTGGAGGCGTCGGAAGCAGTGGAGGTGGCGGCTGCTGCAAGAAGTACGTGGTGCTGTGCTGGCTCTGCGGTGGCCTCAGCGCTGCCGTTGGCAGCCTCTTCCTCGCCGTGCACGCTGTACTCTCAGCGCATACCGCCAGCCTGGCTCTCTTCGAAACCGTGCCATCGTATATTCCTGGCACTATGGTAAATTCATGATGATTTTTATTGTGGCATTTAGTCGGATATATTTTTTAATAATTTTCGTAAACAAAAATAAATATTACGAATTTTCGTTTCCAATTAATTAGTTTCTCTGGAGACTCGCGTAGATGTCAGTAATCACGAACTGGAACAACAATAATGATGATGATAATGATAGCCGCGAAGACGAGTTTCCGTTAATTGATTGAGCTTGAGAGTAGTCGTGATGCTTTTCGAAATTAATTAATATCCAAGCGTCACGCAAAGAACGCTGTGTATATGTATTCTTCATGTTCTAGATTATTACGTAACGAATAATTATATGCTTTGGGAGGAGAAGTAAAATATATGCTGTATACAAATCATATATTGATTGAAAGTAAAGCAAAAAACGTAATGTAAAAAATACTCTAGAATATAAATTGTTCGTTACTATATTTATACATATAGTAAGATAACTTTTTATTATTAATGTGATAGTTGGTTCACGTAAAATATTTATTCTACACGCCGGATGTACAAAACTGACGTTAATGATATTTTTAAGATCGATCGATAGCTTCTATTTTCGCTCATCCGTCATACTTAGTTATTTCATTGACGTGGCTCTTATTATTTTATCGTAAAATAAGATATTTTTTAAAAAAGTTCTTTCAATATATAAGGCTTTAAGAAAGGTTACACTTGAACGTTATTCAAGCATATTCAATTTGCAATAAAAGTTTCCATAGGGGAGATGCATTTCCGTAGTGTATTATAAAACGCTTGTTGGATAAATAAAGCGAGGATTATATTCGATTTTTTTAATATCTACGCTATATAAATTGCTCCTACGTGAATGTATTTTTATGGATGCACGTGTTGTACGGAAATTCCGGTACACTTAATTAGTATAATTTAAAGCAATTATTAACCATTCAAAAACTACTTGTCTTCCTACGTGTTTCTACCCTCCCTTTCACATCTATTTTTTTCTCTATTTGCAGCTGATATTCATGGGGTTGTTCACGATGCTCCTGGCACGGCGGAAGCACCGATACGGTTTTCTGGTTAGTATCGCACACGTCCCTCCCCTATTTTTTCCCTTTTTAGTTACGCTCTCTCTTTTCTTTTCGAAACCACACACAAAGAAAGAGCCATTGAGAGCCTAAAAATAACAACCTGCGCATAGGATAGCTTCTCTTTTATCTATATAACTCTCGATATTCCACAGATGAAGGTCTGCGGCTCGGTGAGCGTCGTCTGCGCGCTCGTCTGCGTCCTCGTAACCGTCACCACAACTGTCGTGCACATGTCGCGGCTCCAGGGCCTGCGTGAGTGCGTCTACACCGCCAGGGCGAAGTAAGTACTCTCCTTTTTATTTCGATCGCTGTCATCTGCCGTGCACTTTTGTAGAGAAGTCTTGCGCTGTCTCTCTCTCCCTCTTTCTCATTTTATCTCGGCCCCCTTTCGTGATTGCCTATTTTTGGCTGTACCACATCACCTAGCTTTGACGTAACTTTGATGTTTGTGAAGCCAGAGTTTCGATAGATTTTTTTTTTAACTGGAAACTAGTACGCGACATGAGAGTTTTTGTATCACAATTTTTTAGTTCAAAATGAACTTTTGAACTAAAAACACTTTTGTGATGGATTATATTCTTTATAAAAATAAACTATCATGTCAAATAATTTATAAATTTCTTATTTTATAATGTTTTGTAATATTATATTCTACAATAATTGAAAAATATTCTTTCCTTTTTACTTGAGTATGCCATTTAAAGTCAAGAGCAAAAAATAGGCAATACGGAAAAATAAGGGCACTATATCTGGTTGCTCGAACTCGTAAATTATTCATATTTTTAGAAAAGCCCCCTTTTCCTAAAATAAAGTAAAAGGATATTTCATTCACTTACATTCGGTACACTTACGTAAACAAGAAAATATCTAGAGACCCTTGAATTCCTGAAAAAATGCTTCAGCCACTTATCTATGAAGTGTTTCCCGGAACCCTTGAACTTTTAGGTGAAATGTCTCCCGTTTCACTTGGGTTTACGATGTGATGTGAAATTTGATCTAAAGGTCCATTAAGCAAATACAAGGGTTGTTGTACTATTTTTATCTTTCTCGAATTCTTTTTAGACTACAACGTATATATTTAAAACATTATACCAATGATTATTCTGAGAAAAAATTTCTTTTTAATTTCATAACAATAATTAATATGTAAAATAATATTATAAAAATTTAGATCGCTGGTAACAGTTCATTAGACGGTGTACCCTTGTATAATGTAATAGACTTTCTGCATATTATCCGATATTTTAAGTTTTGTTTACATATTTATGAGTCATCTTGACAAAAGTTGAATATTAAAGTGGCAATTTGAACCATTAACCGCATGCTATGTCTCATCTTTTAATAATGAAGAGGGCTCATATTAAAAATTAGCATGCTCTAAAGTTTAATTAATAATACATTTTAATGTAATTACATAATATTCGCTTATCGAAATTTCGAAAAATCAACCAGAATTCGAACACCCATTACCTCTCAATACCCTCATCATCCGAATACCTGAAACCCCAAACATTCAACCCATATATCCGAGACTCATTAGCAGCGATTCCAGTGGCAGTTCGATAACCGCTCTATTCCTCGCTTTCAGATCATGCACGTGCTACGGCGCACCGCAGTCGCGAGCCTCGGACCCGGGCGTGCTGTTCGAGGGCACGCCGCACTGCGAGGCTGTGCATGGCGCCCTGTACGCCTGTTTGCGCGCCCTGTTCGGCGTCTCCGTAGCGGGTATCCTCGCCTGCATCTTCTCCTGCATGCTTGTCTACCAGCTGCTCAGCCACGAGAAGAAGAAGATGTACTGGGAGCAGCTCGAGCTGCGCTGTCGCTCGCTGTATGGTCCAGGCGCTGGGCCGGCGTTCGACGATCGAGTGGCTGGCAGCTGCGGCTGCTGCAACGACTGCGGTGGCATCGGACCCTGGTGGGCCCAGTCGCCAGGAAACCTGTACACGCCTAATCCGGACCTCGCGCCGTCTAGGTAAGAACTTGGAAATTATTGTACTTGGCATTTTTATGGGTTTTTATAGGATATTTAAAAAAAATATGAAATATCGAATGATAAATAAAAAATGTTGTGGATTATAATTAAGTTTTATTTTTGAAAACTAGTAAATGCAGAAATTTTTATTCCTATAAATCTAAATTTTATATAAATGTTAAAATTGGAAAACAATTGTAAATATTTCTTTTCTCGATAAACGTTAATGCGGTGTGTATCAAATTTTAAGAAGAAATACGCGTTTTCTAGAAACATTATTACAAACTTATAGGGATTAGTTCTGTTTTATATAATAAATAATCATATAAGTTTTAAGAAAACATTAAGCTTAACGTGTGAAGTATCACATCTCATTTATTTTCCTTTATTTTCACAACAAAACTTTCCTTCTTACGACAGAAACATCTATTTTTAAATATCTCTAAAACCCATTATATGTATTTGGAATAGATATCATCAGTCAAAGTCAGTTTTACAAAAAGAATACAGAACGTTAAGTAAAAAATTTTGTCTCTTCATGAAAAAATATTTTATTATGAAATTTATTTTACTATAAAATTTTGCAAATTGCGTATTAGAAAATAACTATTATTTCATTGAATAAAATTGAAGTTTTTCCGATAGCAAAACTATTATAGAGAGATATAAATCCATTTAGAAATCTGAAATCAAAGTACCGAATTGAATAGGAGCCATAAATAACGTCACTTTACACCAAAGGACAAAATTCTTCCCAAATTGCCACGGCCCATCCCATAAAACTACCCGTAAGACCCAAAGTCAAGCTACCTTATACGCGTGGACAGCAACTGCGCATCCCGCAGGACGGCCCTGACACACTTTGCTACCGAAAATCGGGGCCAACCGTGACCCACCCCTCGTTGACCTACTGTAGCCTCACCCCTCAACCGACAGAGAAAAAAAAGGAAATCGAAGACGCCGATCGTAAAACACGCCCCTCCGATTTTTCACAGACGTTGGCGGCTGCCATGGTCGCGCAGCAGGGGCCCAGCCCCTAGTGCCGACTCCAATTACGGCTTCGCTTCGAGCGGTGCCGGGGTGAGCGGCGGTGGTAACGGCGCTGGTGGGATGTCCGGTAACCAGGTCATGGGTCCGCACCACCAGTCCGATCATCACGGTGGACTCATGGACCACGGTGGGCTACTGCAGCCGTACAGCATTCTGGGACCCCAGTCGGCGGGCGCGTACTCGGTGCTGCAGGCCGGCCATCCGCATCCCCACGATGATCCGTACGCGCAGAACAACGGGGCCAGCCCGTACAGCGTACTCGAGGCGGCAGTTCCGCTCTGGGGCCCGCCACCACCGTACAGCGATCCCAATAGTCCAGCTAGGAGGCCGATGCTGGCCTTCCCTACCGCTGATCCGAGGTCTAGGCTGTCGAAGAGGATCGATAACTTCCCCTTGAGAGATGGTTAGTTTCGTGTATTTATTGAATATATTTTTAGTGCATGTGCGAGCCGCGAGATTAAGATAAGAGGATTATACCGTATTGGAAAATAAAAATATTCTATTTGTTTGAAATATGAATGTGCAGAATCTGCAGATTAAGTAAGATTATTTATTAGGAATAAAAAATGGTCAATTTTTAGTTAAGTCTGTGCTTAAAAAAGGTATTTTGTTATATTTTTTAAAATTTTTACTTAGATCTGGAATTAAATAATATATTATACAAGTATAATTTCAATAGAAAATGATCATTGCAATCAAAAGTATTGTAGTTTGAATACAGAGTGGAAAGTTCCTTTTAATTAAATACATTTAAAAAAAAATTTAAATCTTTATTATTTTCTTATTTCACCACAAGAGTTTAACATTTAAAATCTACTTGCAGTAGAATACAACAGATCGCCAGACATCAAACGGCCCAGTGGCAATTACGAAAATGCAGAACAAGTGTCCAACGACACAGACACTGACACTGTAGGAAATAGCGAAGGAAGGGTAACACGAGGTAGTAGCAAACACAAAAAATTACTGAAAGGCGTAGAGAATGCAGCATTCCAACAGCAAGAATCAAGTTCGATACCTAAACAGTCCGAAAGCGAACTATACTTCGGTGATGTTTCGTCTTGTTGTGGACCTGAAAGTAGTCTCTACGATGTCGCAACTGAAAAAGACGGTAAGATAGAAATAAAAATCATTTTGCAGAAGCACTTTCTATATTCTTTAAAATGAATATCTTTAATTTTCATACAAAAAGTTGACACGGGTTCATACAAAACCGTGATATTTGTGTAATCGAACATAGTAGAAAATAATTCTTTTAAAATTGATATATTGTTTTTGTCGCATTTGTAAAATTGTATTACAATTAAATCGTATTGAACTAGAATTTGATGATCCATCTCAGGAAAACATATTCAACCTAATTTTTGGGTGACTAATCTAAATATTATACATATTTTAGGCAAAAACGAGGGCTGTCAGTCAGAAGCGGGCACGAGTAGCTATCTTCCGTCCTCACAGTTCACCAAACGACCATCCAGCAAGCGTTCCCGTCGCCAGCAGCAGCAACAGCAGCAGATTTCTCCGGTCCACCTTCACCGAGACAACGAACTCATTGCCGACCAGCCGTCACATTCAAGCTGCTCATCAGCCGGCGACGAACCCGCTGCCGCAGCTGCCAGCAGCAGCTCCACGTACTCGATGAACACAACCGCTGACGTCGAGTACGAAGTAATCCGGCAGCAACAGCAGCAGCTACAACAACAACAGCAGCAGCAACAGCAGCAGAGGCGTTACGGCTACGACTCCTCTCGGCCAGAGAACGTAAACGTCGCCTCCGTATACTCTGAGAAACAGCAGAAGCAACAAACAGAAGCAGAGACAACTGCTGAGAACAGGGCGTCCGAATCGGACGACGGAGCGTATGGTGCTGATGAAGAGGTTGAGGAAAGGGACGAAGAGGAGAG
This sequence comes from Torymus flavipes, assembly GCA_030522905.1. Classification (NCBI taxonomy): domain Eukaryota; kingdom Metazoa; phylum Arthropoda; class Insecta; order Hymenoptera; family Torymidae; genus Torymus; species Torymus flavipes. Next base: position 6,181 of record JAPYZO010004432.1, on the reverse strand, counting down.
GGATTTCAAAGATTACAGGAGCTCGAGTTACGAGGAAGACATTAGGCCGGTTAACGTCTAATTGTCCACGCATGTGTGACTGTAAGTGTGATCGCGGTAGAGCTGAGGATCTGATCCTGTGATGGTGGTGGTTGTTTCGAAAAGGCTGTTCTTGTTCGTCGCTTGCGAGATTTGCAGAAAAAATCAAGTTTCTTTATAGAGTTTCTCTTTGAAGGATGAGAAATTTGGCTTTTCGTGAAGTAATTTTGAATTTGTGCAGAACAATGTTTATTCAATTACAAATAGACTGCAAAATTCCAATCAGCAAGAGTATTTATTAAGTTATTTATAATACAGAATACATTGAAAGAATAATTGTGATTGGTATTATCATTTTCGTACTGACTTGGAGAATAAGACTTTCCTAAAAAAATTCTTGCATCACTAATTTAAACTTTGCAAAAGTACTAATATAAGAAATTACATTTGTTTAAAGAAAACACCATATTCGTTGTTGAAACTTATTCTCTATTATTTACAAACGTACATTGATTTTCCATTTATCATCTTTAGATAAGATGTAAATATTACTGATATAGAAATAATATTTACTTTACGATTGTTGCTCATAAGTAATTATATAAAAGAATTGCATTTCTTTTCTGTAAAGTATAAAGACATATTTATGTACTACTTCTATCATAATTTTTTTCTATGAATTTAACTTTGTGTTAATCCTTTTGCTGTTCAAAATATCTTTATTTTTTGTGTAAATTTCTCTATGAAGAACAAAACCGCACATTTTCACCACAATATCAATCAGCTCTATCGATATTTAGTTATTCATTTTGTTTGCTGCCATTGAAAATTAATCTACGTTAAAAAAGAATCTTGCTTTTTCTCGATGTAAAAAATATAAGATCGTAAAATAGATTTAAAAAATAAAATGTGTAGAACTCTTCTTCGTGTAAATGAACACTGCTACTAAGATTTTTTATACTTGACTTAAAGCGTAAAAAAATTAAAAATATTTTTGCGACTTGACTATATACGAAATTCACTTGATTTATTCAAGAGTCTGAGATTTTATAGAAGTGTTTGAAATTTTTATGTGTGTATTTTGTGTGAAAAATTGACTGTCTAAATCGAACTTGATTATGCGGCAAAATACTGATTATATCCACACATTTTTTTACATGTATATTTTTCGTTCCTATAATGCGCCTTTGTAAATTTTGTTTAATGTTAATACTTCGAGTTACATCATTTTTTAAATTAAGGAACAACATTAATTTTATGATTGAAAACTTGTTTATACGAAAATACTAGATTTTAAGTATAATTTATGTTATTAAAATTTATTTTGTATATGTTAAAAATGCTAAGACTACATATATTCAAATAAATTTTAATGGAAATATTGAATTGGCCATTTGTAATTTAATAAGTTTAAGTTTTTATTTTGCTAAAGTATAACATAAATCGTTAATCTTAAAATGCGTGTAAATTTCGCTTAATATGCAAAGTATGTTAACAAAAAGCAGTACTATATTATATAGTGTTTGAGAGAAGAAGATGTGAAGTTACATATAACAGTGTTACATGTAGACGAGAATGTGAAGAAGAAGCACTTTTAAATGTTTGCCTAGAGAAAAATATAATTAGGTATTTTTTCAACTGATAACATTAGTGTCACTGTAATGGTTTGAAAATGGCATCTGTAATTACTTTTATGAACTTCAATCAGACTGCAGAACTATGCATGTTTCTAAAACACATAGCATCTTAATGAATCTAATATATCACTGACGTTTTGAGAAATACTGAGATGACATCAAATTTAAATAGACTTATATTGTTATAAAAGTGGTAAAAGTAATTAGACATGCCAAAACTCTAAAAAATTAGATAGTTAAAGAGTAAAACTGCGTAGTCAACAAATTATATTTCTAAAACTTTCTCGCGAAACTGAAACGTCTGTGTTCGCATTTATACAAATAGTCGAATGCACTCACAAAATGAACAGATTGATCCTTAAATAGACGAAAACTATTGTGAAAAAAGTGGTAAAAAAAAATAATAAAATGGTGCACACGTAGTCATCGTAACGTTTCCAATAGTTTTTATTTTACTTTAAGGGTAGCTCAATCATCGTTATATAGCCACTCGTTGAAAATCATCACTGGACCAAGGACAATACGACATTGTGAAAGAAATGAAATTGTCGATTGCTTGTTTGACATTGTTAACACTTTATAGATTCCTAAAATCTACATAAACATAGTTTTCCGTTCTTTTTGTCGTGAAAGATATGTGAAAGCTGGCACGTAAAGCAGTGAATTTGTATCCTGCGTGTTTGGGAAGGACGAATGTCTTTTGTATTGAAGTGACAACTATTAGATATATTTAATTTTGCGCTTAATTATATAATACTTACATAAAAAGTACCTGCTATAGTAGTCAGTCAGTATTTTAAAATACGCCATGGCTTTTAAACGTGTAGACTTTCTTTCACTTGAACCATTAAATATTACGACTATTTTCTTCACTTTCAAGTGATCGGATCAGATGTTTTGTTTTAAAAAATCTCTGATCTTGAGTCGCTATTTGGTGCGATATTACTTATTAGGTTCTTCTCTCGAGGTCTTGCCAAAACTATGTCTAAACAAATAAAAAACTGTTTTGTATGCGTATTTATAAACTTAGTATTTAAGACTTTTCAAAATATTATAATTTGAAAAATGTACAAATCAAATGGAAATATCGTGAATTTGTGTTTCCGACGTTTTTTAACTTATGTAGCAAATCATTATCAATTTTCGTCTATAATTTACTATTCAACATGCTGCATTATATAATTATTGTATTAGATGACACGATCAAATCATGTAATTATGATAAGCTTTTTCTTACGACTTACTGTTGCCAGAATGTTTCTTAAATTGCCGAAAATTTCTTTATCCTGTACTTCTAACACAATAAAGTTGTTTTTATACAGAAGCTAAGAGTATTTAATTATTATTAAAGATATTATAAAATGTCTATTAAATGAAAACAGTTTTCCGGTTATTACCTAAAATTTGATTTTATATTGTAGTTGGTTACATGTTAATTGATAATATAATACTTAAAGATACAACTTTAAATAGAAAGTTTTAAATTGGAATGCTACAACAATTTATAAAATATATAGAAATAATTTAGAGAATCATAGAATTCCTAAAATAGTAAATTAAGCAACTAGTGTTGTGTATGCTATTTTCCTAACGAGCTAGACAAAATTCGATTTTGCGAACCCAAATGAGTGTGCAAAATAGCATATTCCCGCACTAATATGCAAAATACTAATTTTGCATAGTCAGGGACAAATAATTTTCATGTACGATGTTTCTTTCTTGTATATTAAATATGAAAATTTTATATCTCAGCTATATTATCTTGAATATTTTTAATATATGTACCTAGCTGTAATTTGAATTTTATGTATAGTATTCATACTTTGATCTGCATTTCGTATATTTTGACTTATAATATAATATTTATATATGGGCATATAATATATTTATCTATTTTTTGGCGATCAATAATAGTCGGAATATAACTTTTTTTAGTATACTTTGAGGAAGTTTTAAAAAAAATTATAAACAATATAACACGAATTTTTTCAGGATAACAGAATTTTGATTTATTTAAAGCTTATTTTGCTTCAAAGTTAAATACTAAAGTGGAGTGACAATTTGTTGTATCTTGTAACAATTTCGTAAGATCAGACTTTTTGTACCATAGATTTGAGTACAACTTTAGAGCATTATTCTTTCATATCAAAAAGAACAGAAGATTTAGAACATCGTACATTGTACTCTAATGGTAACTTATCAGCTATTGCCAATCGTTATTATGGATCCCGGTGTCAATCATTCAATCATCGCATCGATGGAGAAAGTAGAAGTAGGATGTGAAGGGTTTAATTTTAAATTTGTTGCGTGTTTTTGTTTAATGATTATTTATACATTAAAATATTAGCATACTGTCTAATAAATAATGAAAATTTCTAAAACAATAGATTTTGGTCGTAATCTTTTGATTTCTCAATCACAGCACGTTATAGATATATTATACATAATTTTTTTAAATATAAATTAATCAGAATAAAAAAGAATATTAAATTACTGAAAATGTAATTACTGCCGTACTCAAAGGTAATAAGATCATGTCCTAAAATATTATCTGAAATCCTGTTACAAACATTTGAAAAAAGTCTTCAAAAAACAGTAGGTACTCTGTCAAAAAATCTTAGACCAATTATCGATTTAAACAAATGTCGATATAAATCTTTGGTATAACTAAAATAAAATAAACTAATCGAAAATTTATATACTTGAGAGCAGAATTTTAATTATATTATGATCTTTTTAAAGATTTGAAAAAGAATATATCATTTAACATCCTATCATCAGATCTCACGACCATAAGGTGGCTTCACTGCGTGAATTGAAAAGAGTAATACAATTTTTTTTTACAATCGTTTATTCACGTGATATAATGTAAAAATTCATAAAAATTCAAAAAAATTCATAAATTAATGAAAAAAATTTTTTTTAACGAAATTTTAATTTTGCGAATGCAGATATCGCCAATTAAAAAAAGTTTAAGTATCAATGTAAATATTTTTTATTTTTGATCCGATTCAAAATTGGAAGGGCCCATTTTATTTGTTGTGTAATTTCATAGGGAGTAAATAATATGAAAATTGAAAAATTTTCAAAACTTGCATAGGTACAACTATTTGTTTAACTCAATTCTCTAAAAAGCATACACAAATCTATAAACAAGTAGATGTATCTTTGCAGGTTTTGAAAATTTTTCAATTTTGAATCGGATCAAAAATAAAAAAGATTTATATTGATAGTTGAGCTTTTTTTTAAATTGGCGATATCTACTTTTGAAATTTTGAAATTTCGTTGAAAAATTTTTTTTTGTGAATTTATGAATTATATTATTCTGTGATATCATTTTTTACATTATACGATGTACACAAACCATTGTAAAATTTTTTTATTAATCTTCTCATCACGCGGTGAAGCCACCTTAAAATCTTTTAGAAGGGAAATACCTTATTCGTATTCAATTGATTTTTCGTATTCATTTTTATTATTTTCATATCTTATACGACGGCAAGTAGCTTTAGACTGTTTCGTAAGGCTATTTTTTATAACTACGTTAGTCAACAAGAGCTGTAACTTGAATCTATCATATGAACTTGATTCTATATATACTCATAAAATGTATGAAAACTCAAACTTCCTTCACTAAGATTCGTATGACATTCTTCTATGATCCCATAGAATTTCCATTTGATCACTCACTAAAATGTCTAAAAAGAGATCTTCGGAATTCTAAGGCATCTCATAAGATTTTTTAGGATGATAACTTCCTAAGCGACCAATAAAGTCTATAAAAATTGAAGGTCACATACCTTCCTTGCAAATCAAATAACTTTTGTGTTATATTATTATATAATTGATTCTGAACTCTACAAATTATACTGCTTGTGCTTATTACTACAGTATACATTTGACAGTTAGTGTTTTATTGTTTTTTTATAATTTTTGTGATCCATGAGTAATTATTCTTCATCTGATGATTGTCGATTACGGTTGAAGTGGATTCTCAAATAAAAATCCTTTATTTACAAGATTCACAACATGATTTGTACAATAAATATGACATCAGATAGTTTCTTGACTTGGATTCATGATATAAAAAAATGTGTTATAAAAACAACTTCTTTTTAAGCATTAATAATTAGTTAAACTGTTAATGCATTAAGAGTATATCGCGATAAAAAATACGTGTGAGATAAGCAAAAAGTCATAAATTCACACAAGAACTATGCAAAACTTGTATGTCTTCGCAAAAATTCACACCCTACTCTCCTGCGAAATCCCGATATCCGTAAAGAGCGCACAAGCCTTCCATTCAGGCCGTTTAAATGCCGGGCGCACGATCTCCTTACACAAAGGACATTCTCTTACTCTCGCGGCGCAGCCGTTCCGTTAACCGCAGCACATCTCTCTCTCTCTCTCTCTCTCTCTCTCTCTCTCTCTCTCTCACTCTACACACACGCTGTTACATCTCGCGCCTTTTAACGTAGGTATAGAGCAAGCAAGGTATACAGGCGCGCGTGCATCGGCTCGCGTCG
>JAPYZO010004431.1:0-12932 GCA_030522905.1 Torymus flavipes | reverse complement strand
ATTCTTAATCCCCTGTTCCAAAATATCCACACTCCCAAAATCGAAAGAATGCAAACAATTTAAACAATGTTCTTTCAAACCCGATGTAAAATTTGTGCTACGTAAACTATATTGATTTTCATATATTCTCTTTTTTAAGTATCTTCCCGTTTGACCAATATAACATCCATTACAATCCCTACAATTAAGTTTCACAAGTTAATACAAGTTTTTATTTCAGATTCTGCCAGGGTGATTATAAATAAGGACATTCCTACTGCCATTAATATTAATTAATTTAATTTATAAGACTGTAAGACCGATGGAAAAATTCTTATTAGTAAATTACATTAAATTACAGTAAATCAGGAATTACATATTCACCGATGTTCTTGTATCCTTCGTTATTATTCTGCAACTTTAGATTCTCAACAATATTTGTTAGAAACACAAAAACAAGTTTAAATAACGAAAAATTCGATACAGAGATCTATAAGTGGCTCCGACATTATATTAATTGGATATTACTCACATCAATTTATGAACATTGCAGTTCTCCATGTCTTTTTATTAAATATTCCAAGTTGGCATAATTATTAATCGTGATGTCCTTTATAATTGTGAAAAAGATCACCACAAACTGGTAGATACTCAAGACAAATTAAAAGATTCAATGATCATTATGAAAAACTGCAATGTCAGCGCTGCTTCACATCCCCTTCAAATCCGGTACACAAATGAGATCTCAGAGTTGACACAACGTCAGACATGTGTATATTTGTGTATATGTACGTGTGTATGTGTTCTTTTTTGCGAAGATCTTAATCTTGCGCTATATATTAATTTAGAATTGTGCAATAAAGAATCGTTAGAGCCATTGGTGCGCAACACTACTGCTGCGGATGTGGTCCGTCACTCTTGTTTTTCTTGTTCACTCTCATTCTTTCTCTCTCTCTCTCTCTCTCTCTCTCTCTCTCTTTCTCTCGCTTTCTGACCCTGTCTATCTGTGAGTGTATGCATGATCAATCATCCTCGTCCTCGTCGTGGTCGTATCGCGTTAGACCCAGGAGTCGCCGGCTGACACGGCCGTGGAGCTTGGCGGTACGTTGACGGTCGAGGCCGGCGCCTCCTGGCCGAGGCTGCCGTCGCCATGCCACTGCGAGCCAGCGGCCGCGGCCGCCGCATTGTTGGCGTTGGTCGCGACGCCGCCGACGCCCGCCTGATTAACACCCTGGCCCACCCCCAGCTCGTACTGCCGTTTCTTTTTCTTCTCCAAGTTAACTTGCGCGTAGAGCGGCTCACCGGGTTTCGGCTGCTGCAACATACACACAAGTCAACAATCTTTAGTTAGTTTAATGGCTTTGTTTAGCGGTTATACTTGAACCGTTACTTTCTCGTCATCTTTATTGCACTCGGAGAATTGGAAAAATGCTGTTTTGTTTGGCTCGTTTAAGCGAATGCAAGTATTGATAGATTAGTTGGAAAATCTTTTATCGGTTGGTTTTATTACCCTACAACATATTTGTAAAACGTAGCGAGTCATCGTTTCATAAATATTTTCTTAAAACAGCATATTTTCCAAATCTGTAAACACTTTGGATTAGTGCAATAAAGATGGTTAGTATAAAAGTAAAGTAATTAAATTTAACATTACATCTAGCATATCTTAATTTGCTTTACTTTTACTTTCTCTCTTTGACTTGAAATGAGAATACGCGATGGCGGGGGGTGGGTCCCGGGTATAAAAGTCATTTTCAAAATGTGCATATCTTGTAGCTCAACTCGCCTGACCATAGCATTTTCTTCAAGAAAAAATAGATTGAGCTGCTTTTGAAATCATATGTGATGATAGGTATACACAAACGTATGATAAAGAAAAACAAAAAAGACAAAATGCAAAAGTAAAGACTAATGTAAGAAAAAAAAAGTATGAATATCATTTACAAACAACATATTCATTGGGTGATAATTTTTCCTTTATTAACTAAATATTTTATATTTCCAATGTACAATCACATCACACAGCGCGTATTTGTGCGTGTCGCAGGTGAAATTTCTAGAACAAATTTTTCTCTTTTTTTGTTAAAAAGACCTATTATTATAGGCTTTTCTAACCAGTTGTCGCTGATTCCATTTTTACAAACAAGATATTCCATATAAACATGTAAATTAAATACACAACTGATACATAGCACTTTTGCTGCTAGACTTTCATACATTGATCATAAAAATATGAATTGAGATCTTTCCTCTAATAAAATTGTTCTCGAAATCATGTCAATTCTTTCACATTTTAATTGTCTGTTCAACCGTGTATGTCATGAAAAGTGTCAATCATTGTGTACGGTTTATTCTTTGTAAATCGTTAGTTTCAAAATGGCTTACTTTTCAAAATTCATTTAAAACTGCTGATACTACTTATAAAAAGTACATGTATAATCTAAAATTTATAGCCATTAGTTGAATTATTTCTTGCATTAGGACAGAACGGAAGCCCTTGAAAACGAAAATTTGTCAGTTTAAAAAAATGCACTGTTATATCTAATGTGGAAGCCTAGTTTATTATCACTGGCTTAAACTAATATTGCTTGGTCCAATCTATGATTGCTTTTGTGTATACAATTAGTAAATCATTCTTTTATAAATGCATTCGATACTCAAGCTTATAATTGAAAAAGCTTACTAATCACAAATGCTACAAAACGAATTTTACAAAAATGCTTAATTCCATATTTTAGTATTTATGTATTGTGATGTTTAAGATATTGTGAAAACCTAATGGTTCATTTTTTTTTGTTATAAAAACATGTGTTAGGTAGGTTTTTATCAATAATATCATTATAAATTCTTTATATAAAAATTCAATCGCACGACGAGTTCAAAAAGCTCAATGGAACATAATATATATACCAGATTGCGATTGAGGTTAAACAGTGAGGTTATCAATTTCGATGAAACCTGCCCTGCGAGCTTTTTTAAGCAAACGCAAAATTACAGGTATATACGTTAATTGACTTAGTTTATACACTGTTCATAATGCAGCATACATATTGTACACTATCTGTCATATATTAGATAATTTTTATCCTGTTGCAATCAACTAACCATACTACATTTTTTTAATACATCGTGCAAGAGATGTTTTTACGAGTGCGAGTAAAATGTAATAACTGTAATATGCACGCAGAGAAATGGTCTATTAGCGGCAAGAGAAAAATCCTTTTGTGAAAATCCTCTTGACGGAAACGATTATCATTTGGAATCAAATATGTTGCTCTTGAGGGAAAAAATTAATTTTTTGCTTCAACATTATATTTTTCTTACGCCAAAACGTTTTTTTACTCCCGCACAAGAGGAAATAATAATAAGTACAATTAACTATTAGTTATACTTATGGAAAGTATGAATATAAAAATTTGATCTTAAGTGAAGAATTATCTCTTGAAGTTAAGTAACTATCGAGATATGAATTTTTAAAAATCAGTTAATTTTTCTGAAATATATATGGCCTTTTTTGATACTCCCTGTCAGAAGCTTAGTTAGTCGATGTGGTTAAGGTACCAGTTTCCCAATCTAAAGGTCGAGACTTCGATTCCTAGTCTCTGCACTTTCATAGGACTATCCTCGAAAACATTTTTTCATCGGTTTTTTCAAGAACATAAGATAACCATAAATATTAATTATAATTATTAAAATAAGATACATGAAAAATATAAATAAATAAAATACATAAAAAATATAAATAAATTTTTTTTTTCTTTAAATGGGAAATACGTTTAAATTTTTTTCTGTGGGACTATACAACACGATTTTGGTTAGAGAGAATTTTCCTATCGGTCGACTAGACCTTCTATTTCCTTGAACAGGAATCCTCTTCGTACAATAATAATTTGCCAACAAAGGATTTTCCTCTTGGAGCAAAAGGATTCCATTTGCCTCAAGTAGACCTTTCTCTGCGTGTTTGTGACTACTACTTTCTTGTATCGCACATGATACATTGTCTTTTGTATATATATATATATATATTTATTTAATTTGAAATTGAATATTCGATAATGTATAAAGGTTATAAGTCCATAAACGCTGAGAAAAGTAAATTTAATAACTCAATCACCAAAGAGGTTATATCATAAAGTGAATGTCGTACATTCCTACATAAATAACTATAATGTTAATTTAGTATTAATTAGAATCTTCAATAATACTTAAGTTAATACTCTTTTTTTTTAGTTTTGTTGCATAACACATTATCAAAAGCTTTGAGATTATGCGCTTCTCGTCTAAACTTTCGTCTCTCTTTCGTTCTCTCGCGTGAATTAGCTAACCGTCCACCTTTTAGCGCAAGGTCGACTGCGCGCGTTTTACAGTCTAGTGACTTACTGGATTCGTAGGAAACACGCATACGCCCCCAGCAGGTACTGCGTGAGTTCCTTGTTTTGGATACTGCATATCTGACATAGCGATCTCCTCGTTTTGCTGTCGAACACAATTTTAAATTTCTTTCTATAGTAAGTTGAAGAAGAAAATCAGAAAAGCTTTTTTGTTTTATTGCTTTTTTAGTCATAGAAAAAAGCAGAAGTGCTACTATTTTACTGCATGTTTGTGAAACATAGTTTACAAAAGCGTTGAGCAAAATTTTATGGTTAGGCGAGTTAATTTTGTTAATTAATGGTGCTGTACGAGATTTTTTCAGTTTTGTTAATCAATAGAGTGATATTATTTTGCTTTTTAATTCTTTTTCACTGCCTACTTACCGACTGATAAATATTAGGACGTCCAACATTATTAGAGTTAACAGTGCCTCTTTGAATCGTTCTGTCTTCGTATCTTGTGCTGCCTTGACTTGCCATTGGCCGGTTTAATGTACTGCAATCATAACTATTCTTAACATAGTATAAAGTTACAAAAAATCGAAATGGGACTCTACGGTAAAAGAAATTAAATCAAATTATATTCAACCACTAACATAGTTATAAGAAACTCAATGAAAAAATGTAGAGTCCCTAACATAAAATAAAAAACTAAAAATAACCTTAACAAAAAATTACTATAAAAAATGAAAATGAAATAAAAAAAATAAAATACACTACAGAATTATTTCCATCTATCATACCTGTTTGCGTTATTAGGTGAATTTGGACCAGAATTTCTAGCTGCTACTGTTTTCGTTACGAAATCCTGCTCCTTCCAACCGTGCTTTTTGTACACGTCTCTTAGTTCTTGGTGTTGCCACATTGTGAATAAGACTTGACCTAAACCAAAACACCCAGTTATTTTTAATGTAGAAAAAGATACGCAATACTACTAAATAAATATATTAGACTGTAAGCAATTACCAGCAAACTTAAGAACACGAGGCGTATACTTTTGTCTCTGCCTTGTGATATTCATGAGCCTTTCGACACCACCCGCATCCAAGAGAGACCTCGAGAATTCGGCATTCTTTTTAATGACTTCGTTCAGAGTCGCCAAAACAGCTGCAATTGTGTCGTCGCTGGTTCCTTGATCGTGCTGATTATTTCCTGAAGGTAATTTTTGAATCAGATCTCTCATGGCGTACTTTCCTATGAGTTCTTTGTTACGCTGGTCTATGGCTAGATTTCGTAGAGCCGTGGCTACCGCGCATACAACTCTGTCAACCTATAACAAACATTAAAATGTAAATATAATTCATGTTGACTTAATAATTTTCCTTAAAAATTGTTTCTCTTTTTCTAAATAATAACTCTGAATTGTGTATACCAACCTCCATTCTTAAAAGCTCTACTAGAATAGGAAGTCCCTTCTCCTTCCGCACGGCAGCTCGGATTTCGATGCTCGGTTGCCAGTAGCAGGCCGCAAGATTTTGTAGAGCTCCGGCTGCAGCCTCGAGGGTCTCGGGATTTGAGCAGTTGTGCAGAAGGCTGAGATACGACTGTACGACCTCGGGCTGCCAAAGTAACTCCATACCCTTGACAGGCTCCGTTCGCGGGCTCGTTGTCCTGGTCATGCTCGTTTCCTTTTGCGCTGGCTGTCCGTCCTTTTTCTTCTTGCTGCCGCCGAAGCATCCCAAGTTCTCGCCTAGGGCAAAACCATTTAGGACTGTTATTTGTAAAAATGTTTCTTTAGCTCAGCTGTTTGTAAGGAATTTTTAATACAAAGATGTATGATTTTTTCTTTTTCTTTTTTGTAATGAAATGGCGATTTTAAAAGAAACAAATTGATGATGTAGCATTATTGCAAACAATATTCTATGGATACCACATTGTTCGATACATTAAAGTCAATTTAACTAAAAGATGGTTTCTAAATGTTTCTAGTACTTTCTGAGAAACAGATGTCTTAATGAGCATTAATGCAACTTACTTAAAAATTTAAAGAAAACGTTCTGGTAATATATAATTTATATACGATAAATACGGCAGAAAGCAAGCAGTAGATAAGATGCCATTACAGTCAAAAGCTGTAAATACCTTTCAACCTAAATGTTTCTAGCAATAAAAAAATAAGACATGTGAAAGTTACTACACTATACCAAAAGAATACAATAACGATGTCGTCGAAAAATATATCAGATAATATTACAGTACTATCATAAAAAAGAAAAAACGAAATAATTACAGTAGAAAATGTATAAAGAGAGTATAAGTATAGTACATGCTTTGATAGAGAAAATCCACTTTCTTAACTGCGGGTGTGATGTCTTACCTTGACATAGACTGTACGCTAAAAAGATTGAAACAGAATTTAATCTATACTAATATCTTATTTACACGTCCAAGAGCTACTTGATTAATCTTAACAAAATAATAATCATCGTCAAGTGTTTCTAGTCAAGAACAAAGAGAGTAAATCCGACACGCTCAAAAATTCAGTGTATGTATATAAATCTACGTGTGTGAAGATTCATAAAACCGTTATATCTACTAACAAACAGAAAAATAATCAATCAAACCAAAACCAAACAAAAAGAAAAAAGGAACGAGACGCCTAATTCGTGATATCTACAACGACAACGTACCAAAACCCGTAAGAAAACTTCCCGTTAACAAAACAACCCGACTACTTAAACCAATGCGCAGCTCACCTTTGGTCGGGGCCGCGACCCTGTTCTGCACAGTCGGCTGTATCGGATGCTTGTCGTAATTTGGATCCTCGACCTCCTGGCAGCGATAGCTCAGATTCCTGAGTATGCACACGCAATTCTCGACGATCTTGTTGCCGATGTTTGACTTCTCGATGGCGGAACGCACGACGTAGAGAAGGGCGTCGACGAGGCCGTCGCACTCACGTAGTTTCTTACGGGCGTACTCGCCGGCACTAGATACATTGCGCAACACGCCCGAGGCGTTGCGGAAGACGGTCGACCAGCAGGTCTCGCCGTTCGAGGAGCTCGGGTCCCAGCCCGAGTGTGGAATTATTATGTTGTTCACCACCATCGTCACGCCGTCGTCGATGATGGATTTCTTCAGGTCCTGCAAGTGGAGAAAATTTGGTTTTGGTTATACATTAGGCAACAAGTGCGCAGGCAAAGTAGCTGATTCGTTAAGTTTGAACTGATGGTATACGAAAGAATAATATAAGACAAGATGTTACCTCGCAGGAGGACAAATTCCACAAGACCCCCGTGACCAATTCCTTAACGTCAGCGTCGGAGGTCCTGCGCAGTAGATTGATAAGGGCGGGCACGCCCCCGGCATTCTTAATCGCGCGCTTATTCTCATCGTTCTGCCTTCCATAGGACAGATTCCTGAGAGCGCCGCACGCATTCCTATAGACATCCGGACTCTCGGAATCCAGCAGCTGGACCAGCGGCGGTATGCCACCGAGGCTACGCGTCTTCTGCTTGTTCGGATCGTCCATGTAGCAGAGATGCTGCAGGTACGCCGCGGCGTTGGCTTTGATTATGTTGTTGGGGTTGCTCAGAAAACCGATGACCTCCGAGAGGTTGGGATCGCGCCAGCGCATGGATTTGTGATCGTCGTCCAGTGGGCTGACCATGCCTGGCACGAGAGGATGGCGGGCCTTGAGACGCTGGAGATGCTGCACCTCGTCCTCGTAGATGCCACCTGAGGGGATGGCGCCGACCGGTACGTGGCCGACCATGCCGCTCTCCTCGTAGCCGGGCACCTCGACGCCGCCGACGCCCACCGGCACGACGCCACCCACCGAGCCCACTGCTGGACCATAGCCCACGGGGCCGTAAGGTGAGGGCGAGACGTAGCCGTAGGCCACCTTTCCTTCGTCAGCTATAACAACACACACCCACATGTCGTTATTGCGACGTGGCTTCATCATGGGGAGAAAAGAACGTTCACTGCACTGGATAACAGTTTACAGAGTGAGACAACTCGACATTTAATCGTTACAACTTTTTACACAATATATTCTTTCTTCTGGCAATGAACAAGGTCGTATATAATGCACTTCTTTCTTATATCATACGTGTTAATTATTGCATCTTTGAAGATTTAAACATTGTCACAAGCACTCGATTTACTAGTGAACGTCCTTGAATTTTTTTTTTCACACTTATAGCGCTCAAATCTTTTTTATTTCTAATGGAAAAGCCAAGCTTATGAGTAGCGAAGTGATGAATGGTACGAATGAGACTGGCGCATACACTCACCGTGCGGATGCTGGGACGGCTCGCCCGAATCGTCCATGTTCCACGAGTTGCTAATTTGATCTGTAAGAGCAAGACACAGTGGCGTCGTGAGGTGATAATTGTGCGGCGATAACGAGGCGCAACGATAAGCTTTGATATATTGTATGTATATATCTATATGAAAGCATGTTGTATATATAGACTAATAAGGGCGTCAAAGCATCATTATGACAACAACAATAACAGTGACAACATCAATATATATGTGTGTATATAATAATAGAAATATGTATAACAAATATATATATATATGTTCTAGCGATAAAAATGTACCATATTGATCTCCAGGGCCGCCGGGACTCGGAGTGATGCGATAATGATCTTGCAAAGCAGGATTCAAGCCTGGATCTATATCATTGTAACCCCCCTCGGCGAATGGCGCTCCTTTTCCCAAATATTCTGAGAGAAAGAGAAAACAAAAAGGTATGGCTTTATAGTAGGACCACAAATCTGGCCTAATTTTTTCTTTCATTATAGAGGAGGATTGTTGTTAATGGACAGAGATAAAGTCTCTCGACTTTGGATGTAACACACATAGAGATATATAGAGTAGTAGCCCTGGTTGATTGGAAGCACCCTGTGCACACATCAACCGCGACAAGAAAGAAAGTACATCAGAAAGTATACATGATAGACGCGCGGTATAGTGCTCGAACGACAGTTCCGACTGCATCAAGAAGCGAAAAAACGAAAAAGTGAGAGGTACAAGCTGTGGAGTAAAATTTTATATAATATATAAAATATGCCCTTTTCCTGTATAATATGCGATGAAGAAATTTACTCGAATAGACTATAAATGTACAGCGTGATAATGGTGCGCAGCTAAGGCGGTTATGCGGTGTGCTGGGCGACGTGTGATTAATAAATAATAATAAGAAAATCTAAATAAAGTCAAATGAATATTGTAGAAAACTGAACGATGGCGAAATTAAAATTGTAATGCTAAATTTTTTAATATGAAATTGTGCATATAGAGACGTATGGGCGGATGTTGAGTGTGACCGATTGCAAAATAATCAAACCAGTAAATAAAAGTAAAGAGAATTGAAATGCCAACTTTTTCCATAATGTAAAAAATTATTTGTAATTTTTTACAATAAGGAAATCATTTGGCTTTGAGGAAATTCACTTCTCGGTTTTGTGAATATTAATGCAGCGGTTGAAAATGCAAAACCTTGGTATAAGACCCTTCAAAGAGCATTTTAAACATTTAGAATAGAATAGACCTTTAAAGTAATGGCTTTTACAATTATTCAATACATTTTGCTTTTAACTGCAAAAGGATCCTATTTCATAGTAAAATATTTCATTTAAAAAGTGCTTTCAATATAGTCAATAAATTTGAAAATGGAAAGCACTTGACTTAGATTACCATGTTTTTTTTTTTATTTTTATATAAACATGTGCAATGTGCATACAGCACGGTAAAAATAAAATAATTTTATATTTCATACAATTTTATTGGATTTTACAAACAAATTTATAGCATTCAACGAGTTTTTAATCGAAGTAAAAGGCTCTTTAATTAAATTAAACTCACAAGCCAGAGAAGCAAACCCCATTTTATTAGTAAAAGAAACAAAAGAAAAGAAAAGTAAAATTAGAAGAGAAAGAAAGAAAAGAAAAAAAGCGAGGTGTGACGTACCGTGTGGCGGGGAAGCGCGACTGTGCTCAGAGGGAGTGTGAGAATGGGGAGAATGCGATCGAGGCATGTAGATACCGTGGGGGCCCGGGTATCCAGGCTGTGGCGGGTATCCCAGGTACGGGTCGTAGTGGTCGAAGTTGACCATGTAGGGGTCCGCCGCGTACCGCGGATCTGCGTGCTGGTAATCCTGAGACATCAGGGGCATTGAGACGTAGCTCACGGCCCCTGGATCGGGCTCCATGTGCGACACCTCCCGGACGACTTTCGTCACCGTCGTCACCTGAAAAATGAGAAAATTAGATTTTTTATTCTATTATTTTTTACGGGAGGATATTAGCTTTTGCTCTGGACTGTGATCAATGTGAGAATTATACAACTGATTTATATCGTAGACTTCTTATGACTCTCCAACTTTGTACCGTTTACGACTACTACCAATTAGTAATCAGTCTAAGAATAATGAGACTAGATTATTTTTATCGGATAAAATAAGTTTTTAAAAAACTATCGGCCTCTCAGAAGACAATTACATACTTTGGAATCCCAACATTGGCAATAGTCACTATCTTTTTTCTAACGAGCAAACTTTTTCACCTCGATAACCCCATTTGACGGAAGAATTGTATACGTACTTGTTGGGAAGTTTGCTGCTTGTGTGTCCGTATGAGAAGAGGATCGTCCTGCACCGACAGATGGGAGGAATGCAAGGAATGCGTGTCCGCTTGGCCGTTGCTCCCATGATAATCGTTCTCACCTTGTCCACTATAAGCAGATCAAAGAGAAAAGAAAAAAATTTATATCGTCTCGTAGTGTGCGCCGGCTTTTTCTTGCGCCTATACAGACATAATTGTTTGTCCTTTATCGGGGGAAAATGTACTCACGTGTATTGCGGCATGTCGGGGCCTTTATCTTGGAGAACGCGCCTGGGAAAAAAGAGAAGAGAAGAGAAATCGTCAGATTTTCCGAGTGACACACACACACACACTATTATAGTCATGAGTGATTTATGAATTGCGTCGCATTCCATTGTGTGCAAGTGCATGGAAGACTGAATCGGTAATGAAGCAATTGATTTCAGCTGTGGTTGGTGCGAATTCAGCGATTAATTACGAAATAAAAAACAAACACACAAAGAAGAAAAATAGGAAATTCACACTTTCGTCGATTAACAGCTACATAACTCAAAAGAAATTACCTACGAAACTAAAGAGAAGACTAATGCAGTATCTGATAATGAGCGGAAAATATGCGTTATTACGGTAAGTAACATTTTACGAGACGGAGTCTATGTCGTTAATTCAGCGCGAGACAATATAACGACAAAGTCTTGCAAAAGAAGAGATTTTCATGCGCGCGCAGGATAGTCGCGATTAGTCGGTTGACGTTGCGTACTTAGCTGCATACACAAACATATACACACACGGACGTATACGCACACGCAGACACACTAGAAGCACGTTGGGGTATTCCTTTTGAAATAGCATACTCTTGTGCCGTTAGTCATCGACAATGCCTCTCTCCTCGAAGACCTTCTCTCAGAGGAGGAGATATATACACAGTGCCTTCGGGCGGCCTTGTCTCATCTAACGAGCGCTATTGAATCTTCGCGTTTATGTAATTCACTTATGCCTGCGTGTGCGCGCGCGCGCTTCATTAGTCATTCTAAATATAGTTATCTCGGTCTTTTGTTAAAAGAAGTAAAGCCTTTGGATCTTACATGGGTTTTACGATTTTGATATAAAGATTAATTATTGCGAGGATATACTCGGTCATGTCAAGGCAGTAAACGGAGCTGCGATTGATTAGTGTATTGCTCAGTAGCTATATAGCAAAAGACAAATCTATGGTATTAAATGATAGTGCAAGTAACAACGTGTTTTTAAAAAAAACATTCGTAAAACTGACTTTATCTATATATATAACAAAGAAAAAAAACCAATACGAGCAACGTATGCGTCTGTGTACGCGGAAACCAATGTCTTTGTGTCACGCGGCGGCTTTTCGCGCTCGTATCGTCATTGTCATTATCGCGCGCGACTATATCCGATAAAGCAAAAACGCATCATGCACATATATATACACATATATACTACGACAATAGCGAAAAGCAGCACCACACGAGGACGATTAAAGCGGGTTAGTCACCTCTGCGTGATTTCAGTGCGAGTAATGTTGTGCTCCTGTCTCTGCTCGATCCGCCGATTCACCAGCCTGATTCGCATGATAATTCAATGCCATGTTATTACATATCGAGTGCAATTATTCGATCGTGTTGCATATTCGTCATCGGAATATTGTCAAAATTTCATTATTCCCTTCGTTTATAATTTTTGTTTTAATTCTCTGTTTTCGTTTCTGTCACCGTCCGCGGGATATACAATTTTACACGTTATTGTTGTATACGCGACAGTATATCATTTTGCGGAAATAAAAATTTTTATACAAAATCAACTTCCGTGTGATGGATGGTTAGTCGGTTAAATGATGATGGCTCTTACCATGGAAGCATTATGTATAATGAAGACAATAACAGGGGGGGTTGTGCAATATACGTGTAAGTAATAACAGTAAGAGAACGATGATATAATGAAAACAATCAATTCCGGGGGTTATAAGTATATATAAAACGACGAAATATATATATATATATATATATGAATG
>JAPYZO010004430.1:0-14212 GCA_030522905.1 Torymus flavipes | reverse complement strand
TATATATCGCTCGGAAAATATACACGAGGCCCTGAAGGGGTTCTCAAATATATACGCATTCAACGAAGTTGTATATACACACATGTGTGCATTATAGACTTTGGTCATTAGGAGACCAGTTTTTCATCGTGATGTCGCACCGCGCCACGTGAGAGCTACCATGAGTTTCCCCCTCGCCTATAGCTTTGATATCACTTCGACTTCAAGCAGCGAGAGTGACTTATACACACACGTTGGCGACACGTGTGCACAAGGAGAGAACCTGCCGAGCCGCAACGATCGGCAGCCTCGATCTTTTCTGAAAATTAATGGCTCTTCTCCGAACGTTATTAGAACTGAACTTTCGCGGACATCTCTCATCATCATCATCAACGCTACTACTGCAACCTCGACACGCTAATACATCGTGTCTATCTCCCAGAAAAAAAAAATGAAACATGTATATACCTATATACTCTGCTCAATGCCGCGTCGCAATTACACAATAATAACTCTCCTAACTAAAAGAGGCAAAAAAAAGTTACTCCTCGTCGTCTACTACTTACTTCACTCTAAAAACAAAAAAAAAATTGCTGCAAGTAGTAGTAGCACACGAGACGCCGGCCGGCCGGCGGTGCAATCGGTGTCACTGTGTCGAAGCCGCGCTCGTGACGTCATCCAAGCTCTCCTCGCTATATATATAAACGTTCGCGCGAGCGCACGCACAGCAGCAGCTGGCGATGTGTGTACATTGCGATTTTCCATCGCGAACGGAGCGGCTTTCCCTTCGCGCGAATATCTTCTGCTCGCATGATTTACGAGCGTGTACTACTATACTGTGCGAGAGGTTCCGCCTTGCGTCACACCCGCGCGCGCATGTGTGATGAGCTTCCGTGTTTGGGTATAGGTGTATGTACACAACGGGCCGGTGTTATGAAAATTTCTGAGCTGAAGAATATATAATAAGGGTACCGTTTGAATCCGATGTCTTTTATCATCATAATGTGTGTGTGTATACGTATAGATTTTGGTGAGTGTCAACGACGCTCTAATCGCGTAATAATGCGAGGATAAGCGTAATCCGGCAATACCCAAAATCTTCTCCCGTGTTTACTCCCTCGTCTCTCGTATATACAACACTATGCTTACACCCGATAATCTCTCTCACGCCCGCGCGAGCGAACGATAGAACGAGGTCGCAGATAGCGGAATCTTTCACGGAAAAGTGCGCGGCGAGCGATGACTCGGCCAATATCGCGCCGAGCCATAATGGAACACGACGAAATTTTCCATGTCACTCGCGTGAGAGAAGGATCAGCGTTGCAGAGAGCCCGCGTTGTACGCGAGAAAGTATATATACAGGTATACTTACACGCTGATCGCGCCCCGTTACTTTCTAATAAGACAGATCCTTATCGAGGAGAGCGAGCGAACAGTATATTCTCTTCTTCCTCGCGAGAAGATAATATTGCAACGAGTCTAGCGTGACGCAAGTGAGATGCGCGCCGGGCTCTCGGTGTATAATAATCATAATCATAATTCCTCGCGCGTGACAAAACATTATAAACGGAGCTTTCTCTCCCCCCGGCGTGTATAAGTATAATACGTTTTCGCAGAGATGGATCTCGGATTGATGCTGTGTGATGCTGACGAAAAAAGAGAAGCTGCATGCCGCTGCATAGCAGGTTGTAATTGCGGGACCGAGAGCGGCCTTGGCGACACATATATAAGTAATGTACGCACGCATCGCGGAAAAGCCGCACGAGTAAGAGATCGTCGAAAGTGAAATTTCCTACACGAGAGTAGTGCAGCGCGTAACGCGCGCTCTTATCTCACACACAGACACCTATATACGCGAGTGAGCGGCGAATCTGGGCTGTGACCCGCTTCTCCCGCTCGCGTATCATTTGGGTCATTGGGCTCGTCCGCGCAGGTGCTCGCGAGGTAACCTAGGCCCGCTTCGTACACTTCGCGCGCGTTGCAGGTCGCGCCCGCGATGCATGCGACACTTGCTTACTTGCTTTCTCCTCTCGTTGTTGTTTTCTGTACCGGCCGCTATAGTGTGCAGAGATTAGATCGCTCTCGGAGAGCTGCTGCTGCTGCTGCTGCTTTTTCGAGGCGAAAGTATTGAGCAGCGAGGCTGAGAGAGGACGAATTTCGAGATTTCACTTTCGTTTATCGAGCGAGTGTACAGCCTGCGTTCTCCTTTCATATACGCGGGGATCGAAAAGATATTATTATTGGCCGCGATTGTCTTTGCTGTTATAGAGTAGAGTGTATTAATCTACTCGCGAAAGTTATCGTTTTATTTTTCTTTTCTTTCTTAATTCGTGAATCGCGTTTCGAAACAATGCATCGCGCGTGCGCATGCACACACTGATATACAAACGCGTACCCTCATTATCTCGCGCGCGCGATCGCTATCTATCGGCCGCGTGCGCGCGATAAAATGGAAATTTTCATATAATACGATTGCACGATAATAATAATCCTTTTTCGCTCTTGTCGAAACTATACAACGTCTTTATCCAACTCGTGTACGTATAATATAACTATACACACAAAAGCGCATTATATAGCTATAGACACTTCTACGTCTAGACCTTGAGCCTACCAATGAAATTTCGCGCTTTTCCTCGAGAGCGCGCCTTTCCTATTACCGCCTGCGATGTCGCAATAATCCTGCACAGGCCGCAAGGGCACACTCCGCTCTTACTTTCAGAAAAACTTGCGAGTGAGAGAAAACTAGACTCGGCACACGCTAGCTGCGCGTGCGGTGGGTTGCTGCAACGTTATATCAGAGTGAGAGAGAGAGAGGGGCTTGCGTAAAGTCGCTGCGCGCGCGCTCCCGTCATATCTCGCGACAGCTCGCGCGCTCCTAATTCCTCGACACTCCCACGCGAGCGAGTGCGACGTGATGTATGTATAATGGTGTGTGTGTGTGTGTTATATATGCGGGACGCGTTATATTGTTTGGCTTTCACCTGGTTGTGTGTTTTTTTATTCCTTCTTCTTTTAGAAGCCGCGAGGTTATTTTGCATCTCTCGGAATATGTGTGTCAATTTTCGCGCGTTTATCCTCTTTCTCTCAGCGCTGCTGCTGCGCAAATAACACTCGTTGCGCAAACTTATATATAGTAATAATCCGCGCGCTGACTCTCCCAGCTGATGATCAGCTGACAAGCGTCGCAGCTCGCGATCCTCCTTTTCCAAAACCATATGTTAGCTCTCTCAGCAGCAGCGGCAGCAGCTATATCCTACCACACAGTTACTTCGTGCCTTGCCCCTACTCCTCGCCCACAATGCACGCGCGCGTACTTTCACGCGCTCGCAGCAGCTCCTTGCGCAATCAAATCGCTCGCTCGCTCACTCAGCCGCTGCTTAAGGGAAATACGTGAATACGTTTACACACACCGTACGTGTATATATACATACATGCATACAGACACGGCAAGCAGCAGCAGCAGCAGCAGCAGCTCGGAGAGCCCGGACACACGCGGCCTGACACACTGACCTCCTTTCGCTTGCGCTTGCGCCGCTGCTGCTGCCGGCCGGCCGGCGAGCGAGCAATTGGACCGCATCGGTATATATATCGGATCGCGCCCGAGCGATCGATGCAGCGGAGGCAGTACACACAGCAGCCTTGCACGCCCGATTATCCGCGAGCGCGGATTTGTTTACAGTTATGCGCGACTGGTGACGCCGGGATATATTTCGTTCCTGCGGTGGAGGATGCGGTCGTCGCTTTTTCTTTTTATGAACTTTACGTAGCGCGTGGAGGAGAATACGTTTTGCATAGTATATAGATGATGGTATGTTGAAAGTTAGAGTAATTAGGAGAGGTTTTTTTATGGATTTAATTTTAAACGCGCTAGAGTAGCGTATATGTAAAACGTATGCGTATAGAAGGTGCAATTTGCCGGCGGAGGGACATAAAGCCGCAAAATTACGCGAGCGATTTGCAAACGAATTTGCGGTCCAATCAGAGCCCCGGCAACTTCAACTTACGCACTTCGGCTCCCCCTCGCGTTCTCTCTCTCTCCAGGGCTTTCACTCGTATATACACTACGCGTATATACAGTGCATACTACTCGAATTCCAAACTTCGGAGAAAGTCCAATTTAAAATCCGACAAGCGCGCGCGATTCAATCGCGAGGAATATAAAATCGGTTTCGAAAATAGCTTTCAAGATCACGTATGGTACCCGTGCAAAGCGAAAATTGTATTTTCTGATAATCATCGTCATCGTCGTTATCGCGCGTAGTCTTTTCCTCTAATTGTTTCTTAATCTCCAGAATTTTATATCTCGAGGCCAATGCCGCCACCGCGCGCGATCCGATATTTAAATAGCGCTTTGCTATATATATTTGACGAGTTGAACGTTTGATAAGCCGAGTCTATAACAAAGGAGCCACGCTCGCGATATAATACCCGGCGATTTACGGCTTCTCCGAACTTCCACAACGATTATCTAAAAATACAGCACGAATCTTCAGAAAATTCTCCCGTTTTTCCTTATATATCCCCCACTTTGAGAGAATCAAGGTGTGTGCATCATCATCGCGCGTCGTTCCACTTCTCGTACCGGAAAAAGAAATTTCGCAACGGAACCTCCGTAAAAAAACATTCGAACCCACACACAGCAAGGTCGTACTTGCCGTTATCGATTGTAATTTACAACAAGACTCAGCGAGCGGCCCCCACGTCTGCTGCACGTGAAAGAGAAAGAGGCTTACGTCACGCGAGTAGTAAGTAGTAGGCATCCGGGCCACGAATGTCGCGCGCGCAGTGATGAATCGCGTCAGCTGTCGCGAATATACACAGGCCTACCTTCGCTTCTTCGAAGGCAAATCTAAATTCGAAGCGGCTTAATTGAGAATAGAAGGAGAAGAAGAGCGAAAGATTCTCGTGGCCCTAAAAGCGAGCGTAAACGTGTATGTGTGTGTGTGGTTGAAACGGGGCTACGATAGCCTAGCTAGCCGGACTTCCGGCGCACCGCTTCCGGTTCCCTTTCGACGCGAGGAAAAGCTCGATGCGCGCGCAGAGTGCAGCTATGTAGTTGCTCTCGTGCGTATCAATGATCGTACGTGCGTGCCTGCGTACCGTTATTATTCAGTGCGAGGGGAGCAGCCGTGTACACTCGTAGATTCTTTTCGTGTAAATAAATTTTCGAGAGAGAAAATGCCGATACGGTCGGTGCATTTTAATCGACGTTCGAGCTCGTAAACTCCCAGATAAAGTGTGCTATCTTATACATATCGCCGTTGCGGTTTATCCGAAATCCGTAATCTCGAGTAATCGTATTCCCGCACGTCAATCATTATCAGCCATCTCAAAGCGCGACTTTCAAAACTTATATACTCTCCGAAAATTAGCATAATAACAGGATACCCCCCTCGCGAGTGTACTCCACGTAAAACTATTTCGCGTCCCCTCTACACACTGAGAATACAAAAAAAAGCAGAGAACCAACAATGCCACTCGCGATCGACTATATACACCGGCATTTCATAACTCCCCCTCGCGCGCGCCTCCAATAAGAACGGAATACCGCCGGCGATACGTGTACAGTTCAGTCAGCTGTGCAGTCGTGGTATATACGCGGGGATTCCGCTTGCGAAATCGCTACTCGCGCCGCGGGCGAATTGCATTTCGTTGTTCGCCATTGATTTCTAAACGATGCGCTGTATGTGCATGTCGAAAGCGTAGTGTGTTACTACACTGCATTATACGAATTCGTCGAGTTTACTAATAATCACGCACGCGAGCGAGCGGTTTATGACCTTCGTTTAATTTAATTATCGCCCGGTGCGCTGCTGCTGCAGAGCAGCGAGCGAGAGAGTTGGGAATTCTAAGACGTGCGCGCGCGTAACTTTCTCGCGTTTTTGAGAGGTCGAGTTTATGTAAGAGAATTATTGCAGTGCATATTATAGCGAATGAAGTCGCGAGCTGGTATATATCGATTTTTCTTTTATTATTTGAACACGTGTAAGTAGTTATATATTCTTTAGCGGAGGGGAAAGAGAGGAAATTTTGCGATTTTTACAGCAGCGCGCGACCGCGATCGTAAATATTTTCCTTATCGTGTCGCGCGCGCATATCCGACTTTCTATACACCTTTATTTTTCTTAATTGTTTGCACACACTTATACTCTTGCGCTCTGTTGATTCAGCTTTGTTCAACCGCCACGATGCAAATACCTCCTCTCCTCTGCATACAACAATGGCAATCGAGAAAGACACACACACACGTACACATAAGCGAAAGAAAAACTGTCAACCATAAAGCCAAATCAGGCCAATGGCATTAGCATAAGCGCGCGCGGCCGACCGGCTTTTGTCTGCCTCGCGATCGCTAGTCGATAAATCGCGCACAGGTTATATACACTTTTCCCGATTTCACTCTCGACCGCATATATATACGACAAAGCAAACGAGTGCCTAAGCGTATTTTTACGAATTTTTCGCGTAGCAGCAGCGGCAGCTGGCTGCACGTGCACAGCTGGCCGCGATTAGCGATATTGCGACACGCGCGCGGACGGCATTAAAACGAGTCTAGAGAACGGCACACTGCACACCTATTTCGACACTGTAATTCACTCTAGGCAGTATATATATACTGCAGTGCAGTGGATAAGAAAAGAGTGTCGGGAAATTAATGCGAAGGGCGTGCGGTGGTCTTTATTCGCGGAAAGCTAGCGCAATTCCGCTTCCGGTTTCCCAGTGTATACAGCGGGCGACCGAAAGCCGGTCATTATCAGCCCTTGGCGCACGGATTCTCGCGACCCCGATCCACCTGCTGTGTATACAACTCCAAAGCGCGAGAGAACAAAACGTGTGGGGGGGACAGAAACGCGCACGGACACGTACGGGCGTCGCTCGAGAGAGGGGACAGCTCTGATTTGCATACCGGAAGCCCGGGTTCTCTCTGTGTGTATATATATAACGAGAGAGTTATGATACTTTTTTACCATCGTGAACAAAAACAAAACACCGTGTATAATAATATACACACACTTTGTGCGAAATTTTTCCTCTCTCTATCAACCTTGACGACCCGCGCATACCCCTCTCTTTCGTCTACGCACATATAAATATGCAAAAAGTCGACCCGCTGATCGACGACGACTATAGGAGGCAGAGAGCC
Source organism: Torymus flavipes (assembly GCA_030522905.1). Classification (NCBI taxonomy): domain Eukaryota; kingdom Metazoa; phylum Arthropoda; class Insecta; order Hymenoptera; family Torymidae; genus Torymus; species Torymus flavipes. The sequence goes on along the minus strand of JAPYZO010004430.1, from coordinate 7,086 downwards.
AGGGCGCAGCAAAAAGGCCGCGATAACGCATCATTGGAAAGTTGCGCAACGCAGCCTTGCGCTCTCTCGAGGAAAAGGGGAACGCTTATATGCGGCGGCGTAAGTATACGCGAAAGTCGCGCGCTGCGCGCGTAAAAGGGACAGCGCTTATGCCGCTCGCTCGGCATCGCAATGCGGAAAAGGCGAGCGCGCGGCGAGAAATCCGAGTCATTCAAACGTCAAGCTGTACACTCGCTCGCGCATGACGTTCTCGTACAAATATACGTATATATTTGCATGAATATTCGGCGCGATGGTAACTAAGCATTGTTCAATACACTTCGAGAACTGTCATACGTGCAGCTCTCTCTCGCGTACGCACGCTTTGTTTAAACAAACAAGTGCGCATATTGTACGCTATCAATCTCTTAGCGCACACATTCACCTATATAATCTATCCAGCTCGAACCGCCGCTCTCCCCCACATCTCTCTCTCTCTCTCTCTCGACCCGGCTGGCCTCCAAGATGACGTTAGAGACCGGCAGCCGGCCGTTCTAGTTCGGAGAGCCTACTCTCACTTTTGCATCGGCGCGCTTGCCTAGCACACAGCGCTGCAGCCGCTGCCGCTGCTGCTGACCTACGCTGTGACCCACTTGCGGCTGCAGCGCGAGCTAGCGCTACGAAATACTTAACATTGACTCGCGCTCGCCGCAGCTAGCAGCAGCCGGGGGAACAAAGACGGGCTCTGTGTATGTGTGTGTATTAGCGCTCTCACGATCGGAGCGGAGGAGGAGTTATTATGGGGAGTTGCGCAAAAGTCATGGGGGTGCGTTATAGACATCATGGGGGAGATCGGATTGGGAAAGTGTAGACGATGCGCGCGAGGTGTATGTACAGCTTTCGTAACTGGTTTTTCTTATATTGGTTCGAAAGTGTAGTTGTAGGTTCACTTTTACTTTTAATTGGGAAAAATGAGTAGCAGAGTCAATTTGCTTATTAAATCCGCGATCGATATCGCCGCCCGTCTAATTCAATCGTATCAATTATGCGTGCTCCGATCGCGACAAAAAGGGAAACCGACACGCGCGTGTTATTTTCATTATTATTGCAGCGCGTGTATTAGGAGGTTTTTTTAATTAGCCGAGAGACTTAACGAGCAATTATCACATCAATTGTGATCCCACCACTGCGCACACTTGTGGCTTATGCACACGATTCTCGTAATGAAATTAATTATTTATAAGATTGCGCGCGCGTGACTCATACAATATTATAATCGCGAACCGATTTTTCCTCAATATTCTCTCTCTACCAAACAAACGTGACGCACACCTAGATCGTACCGTGTCAACACTCCTCTTCACACCCGGCGACTCAACTAAGTCAACAACAATAACAAAAACATCATCGCCTTATATCCTACATAACACACGCCGTATGTACAAAAGAGAGCTGTGGTGCCGCACGTGTAGCGCATCGTGCGCTCGCGACCATTAGATTACGAGCTCATGCACACGTCGAGTCGTGCAGTTATGGCCGAGCCGCCGCTGATCCATCTTGCGTAACCTATTTACAGGCGAGCCGGGCGGTGGGGCGGATAGCAGCTAAGTGGTGCGCGCAGAGTATACGCACGCCCGCTCGCTCGTGACATAATCCGGATGGCGCGCGTAATAGCCCGCGACGAGCGGATTTTTGTACTACTCTCCGTACTATATGTGTGTGCTATACGAGCGCAAGACCGAAAGTGAATTCTCGAAACGGGGCCACGACGGTAGCTTTCTGGAGCAGGGGGGAGCTAAAATTTCTTCCTCCGCCTCCTCTGTTTACTCCTGCCGGCCGGCAGCGGCGGCTCGGTTCTATCTTTGGCGGGGCTGCTGCTGCTACTGCTGCATACACACGGTCTTGCTTAATCGTGCAGCGGCTGTGCAGAAGGAGAGGGATGGATGGAGCGAGAGCGAGAGCGCGGCCATTATTTCGAACGCCTGCATAGGTATTTCCGTGCCGGCCGGCGACGCGCGGCGGTCCCTACATAGCGCGAGAGCTACTACTGTGCGGAATCATTCGATAGCCCTATGGATGCGAGCCCAGTTCTTAACGATACATATACATACAGGTTAATTACATTAACGCTAATTTAGAGAACTGTGTGTGTAACCTTGCCCCACGATACTCTAGCATATAAGAAAAGCGGGCATATTCTATACCACTCCCGTGCTGGCGATTCTAATCTCCGTCGACTGCACCTCCTCGCGCATGCATACACACACACACACACATTCACAGGTATCTATATCTATCTATCCACGTGGAGAGACACACACCGACTTGCTCATTACGAGGCTGTAGGCAAGCCGGCCGCGCCCACGTCTAGCGGGACCGAGGCCGCGCGGCGCGCGTATTTTTTCTTTCTATCTCTTTCTATCTCTCCCTCTTCCCCGGAGAGCCGCGGCTAGATCCCTTACACAACGACGACGCTGCCGCAGCAGCGCGGCATGCAGCGGCTTTTCACAACGCCGCGGCGAGGGCCGTGTGCACAGTATGCCGGCTTGAGGAAGGCCGACACCGCCGGTATATTATACTCTGCGCTTTTCCGTGCGAGGGGAGTGAAAGTTTTCGAGATATAGTGTCTGCGTATATATATATGCGCGCAAAGCAGTTCCTTCTTCTTTTCTTTCTCCCCCTTCTTTCGAGATTTTCGGGTTCGTCTTTCTTTCTTTTACGGCAAGGTGTAGAAGAATTATTATTATGATAATTTCTGGCGATTTGGAGGAAAAGCGTATAGGAAGAAGAAAAAGTCAAACCTGTGCGTGCAGTCGGGCGTATATACAAAGGAGAAGAAGAAAAAAAAACACTTCCCTCCCCCGTCTCCTATACGTGACTTTCCCTCGCAACAGGGGAAGAGAAAGAGCGAAAAAAGAAGCCAAGAAGCAGCAACGCTGCTTTTCCGCACCCTCGTTCCCTTCGGGCCGCGCGCGCGTCGTCGGGGAAACGACGCTGCCGCGGAAAATGGAGCACACGCACGCTTACACACACACTCACTCCTCTCTCTCCCCTGGTGAAATCCAAAGATCGTGAGCGTGCATCTCTCGGCGGCAGCGGAAGGGAGAGAGAAGAGAGTGGGGGAGGCAAGCTCGCGAACGAGAGGGAGAGAGCGACTCGCCGAGGAGAGAGCATGCGCGCCGCGAAAATGGGACAGCGTTGCTAGCGCTGCTCGCGAGGAACGAGGTCAGGAAAATTAAATTTTCTGATTAACGCCAAGCGAGAGCTGCTGCTCTCCTACATACACACGCACTTTGTGGCGCTACGATCGATCGGTTGTAGTAGTAGTAGTAGTACCCCTGGGTCGTTAGGCGGCCGGGATCGAAACCGAGATTTTCATTTTCACGGGTATATACTCGCGGGCGTATTAGCAGCAAACGCGCAGGAGGAAAAATGCCGCTTGACGACGCAAGAGGGAGAGGGACGGAGACAGGAAGAGCACGCGCTGCTGCAGCTATATACGCGGAATAACGAATCGCTGCTGCTACTGCTTGGACATTGGCATTGGGCGAGGTGTCGGCCACGAGCGAACGCTCCTGACGTTTGACGCGTTTTCTTATGCAGCTCGCGCTACTCGGAAGTAGGGTCTCAAGCGTAACGGTAAAAGGGTCTGGGTGTACGGTGCTTCTCGACGCGCTATGGTGGATAAGGTCATTGTCCACGTTATATGATTATAATGATAATATAAATATATATAATTAAATAAATTAATGATTAAGTGGCACATGCAATTATCTGTTATAGAAGAAAAATCGAAAAGCATTAGTAGTCAGGGAAAAGGTTTTACTCTAAGCGGTAATGGCAGAAAGATGATTTGGAGCTAATTAAATTTCAAATTTCGCGCGCCTTAATGTACGTAATATACACTATACATATACGTCGTCGCGCGCGCGCGAGAGAGCGGAATATATAGATATAACCTACAAATTCCCTCTCTCGTGCCGGCTAGAACCACGTGTACACTTTATAGTATACACGCGGCACGTTCTTACACCGCTAGATATACATCAACGTTACAAGCGTTTCGGAGCAGAGTCTTCATAAACAACAACAATATCAATATATAACTATTATAAGTATTAATATATAAATATACAACCGTGTCGTCTGCTCCAGAACGCTAAAACCCCCCACAAGTGTAAAATACGGCGCACTAAGTACACCACGAGACGAAATACTAACCTCCTGTCCTGGCGGCGTGAAGACGACCTGGACCTCGTCGTTGTGCTCGCGATGCTCGAGTACTTCGGCTTGAATCTCGCGTCCGTTGTAGGTCAGGTAGACGCGCTGTCCCTGCACGAGCTTGGCCGTGGTGACGCTACCGAAACCCGGCCCGATCAGATCAATGTCCATGTACTCGGTCTTAGAGTCGGGCGCTTTGCATCCCGGCGGCACCGGGTCGAAACGCACCGAGTACCTCGTATTCGGCGTAATGCTGAGGCCGGCGAGCTCCGGCTGCTGGGGCGACGCCGGTGTATTCACCGCGCTGATCGCCCCGCAGTAGTACTTGCCGTCGTCGCCCGGGGCGCAGACGCGGGTGCCGATGATGCTACGCTTGGCGAGCCTCTTGCCCGTCGTCGACATCACCGAGGCTACCTGGCTGGACGCCGAGGCAGCCGCTGCCGAGGTGGCGACGATGCTCGTGGCGGCGGCGGCGGTCGTACCGTTACCTTGGAGATGACGCTTGACGCGTTTGCGCCTACGGGGCTGCTGGATCGGCCGGCCGCGCTGGTTCAGCACGACGCCGGCGCTCGGCTCCTGGTTCTCCATGCTGACGTCCCTCGAGGGCACTCGGGATACGGGGACCGTAGCGCCGGTCCCGCTTGACACTACTGCTGAAGTAGTCGTCGTGGTGATGCTGTTAAACACGCGCGCACACACGCACGTGTAATATTGTCCAAAACTTTTTTTTCTCCCCTCTTCGCTCTCTCGATTCCGTACGAGATATACGTATAACTCGTACTAAACTATAATATGAACTTGGCGCACTGTGAGCTCTCGAAGAACTCTCGGAATGCACGGATTCTAGTCTTTTTTCTAGTCTTTCAAATAGAATATATCAACTCTCACACTTTTGACTTTGAAATCAATTAATATATATAATAATATATATATATAATCAATTCAACACCACTGTAGAGAAACACTATTCCGGGGGTTGGGGGTTCGTCACGCTCTCCGCATGCTGTAGAGTTCCAGCGCACAAGCTGGCCTGCACTGCTGGTGCTGCACTGTTAACGGGGCTACTGCTGCTGCTGTTGCTGCTATTGTGACTGATCCTCCTGCCGACCGGCGTCTGCACTGCGCTGCTGCTACTTCCGCTGCTTGCGCCGACCAACATAATACTACGCGCATCTATGCGAGTGTACTGCCGGCGTCGTCGTTGCACTCACTCACTCTCTCGGAGAGAGAGGGCACACACACCGATACTACCACAAACAAGCGTCAGGCCGACATGGGGCACATAAGACGCTATTGTGACAAATAGGCGGGCCCTCCGGCAGGTCAATATTTTTCCGACTGTAGTCCTTGGGAGCAGACGATGTGCGAAAGCGCGCGAAAAAGGGACGCCACCGCACCGGTGCGAACTGAGTTGTTCCGGCGTACAATACTGTACTGTATGGATGCCGACGATCCACTCCTCACCGTTGCGCGCAACGCACTAATAGCGGCCGGTGCGCGCGTTGTTGTTGGCCCTGCAGAGGACGCTGCTGCTACTACACCGCTGCACATGTACACACACACAGACACAGGCTATATGTGCAAGTGCGAGCGAGACAGAGCAGTATATAGCTTAGTATATATGTATGTGGATATGAGAATGTGTGTGGGCCGCTGCGCGTTCGACGCACAGCTGAGAGCGAACCGGGAGGTACTGAGGGAGAAGCTCCGGCCGAGTGCCTGCCAGCCGCGAGCGCGTTGCTTGCGCGCCGCTCTCTCGCTCGCGCTCGCGCTCACACGCACACACACACGTATGCAGGGGGGAGCAGAGGAGCGGCGAAAGGAGCCGCCGTAGCCGCCGCCGCCGGCCGGCCCGCCCGCCCGGGGAAAAACAGCTGATAGATAACAACAAAGCCACGTGACCCGGCCCCTACACCTCATTGGCCAAGGCAACTGACCTACTTATCGCGATTGGTCGCCGGTCTACTCCCACCAAGTACGATCCCCACGCGCCGATGCCGACGAAGACGGAGTGCGGTACATGCGTTGTACCGCGAGTGTGATAAGGACGGAAGAGCCGGCGAGCGAGCAAGTCAAAGCTCCTGCAGCTCTACCGGCAGCCGCTTCGGCTCTCCCATTCGCTACTCGACTATCCCCACCTCGGCACACTGTATCCTTCTCTCTCTCTCTTTCTGTATAATACCGGCGCACGCACGCACACACATCGGCGGCTTTCCTCTCCTCTCCGCGCTCATTCTCTCTATCTCTCTTGCCTATGCACTCGCTGCAGCGCTTAGAGAGCATGCCTACCTTCTATACCGACCTACCTCTCTCTCTCTCGCGCTAGCGTTTTCCTTTGTCTCTTTTTCTAGTCGCGCGGGGCCGAGAGAGAGAGAGCGTGAGCGGGGCGAGAGGGACTGAAATTTTTCCGTTTTGACTTTCCACCGAGAGCGAGCCGTGTCCCTGTTGCCGAGCGGCGAGTCGCCGCCGCGTTGCTCTTTGTGCGCGCTGCTGCTGCTACCGGGGGAGAGGAGAGATGGCCGAAAACCGGGAGAGGGAGAGAGATAGGTCTATGAGGAGGAGGTGAAGGAGAGATGCGAATATAGGCGCAGCGCAGCGCCGCGGAGTCTGCATGCGCGGAGCTTGAGCGAGAGTTTTGTTTGTAAACACAGCCCCGCGAGAGAGTGGCGCTGTGTATATCTAGAGATAGATGTATATACACTGACAACATATGGGTGTATGTATGCGATGCGCGAATCATGGCGGTGCGAGGGTATTTAATCGGGGTATCAAAACAATGAATTTAGAGGTGCGATTTTTTTCATGAAAATGCAGCGATGTCGTGAGTTTTGCCTGCTCCGAAGTGGAAATCGGAGCTGCGTCACTGCCGTACCGACGCTGCACACT
>JAPYZO010004429.1:0-11303 GCA_030522905.1 Torymus flavipes | reverse complement strand
ATTTCGATTCCAAATTTTCTAAACAACATTCCTAACACATTATCTCACAAACTTTTTTTTTTACTATCACAAAGCTTCCTCTAGGAGGAAGCAAAAGAGAAAAGAAAGAAAGAGTCTAGAGGGGAGCGGGAAAGAACGCACGAGCAAGTTAATTGAAGCTTTCCGTCAACAATACCCGTATACACGCGCTCGCCGCCGTCGCCGCTACTGCTGCAGTGTATTGGATTTTGCCCCGCGGGGCCGTTATATTGCCCGCTCGTATATATATATATATAAAAGTGGACGCGGTGGTCGCGCATACATATATATATACGCGCCTCCCGTTCCTTTCTGCACCATTTGTTTTCCCATCTTTCAGGGCGTAGTTATCGACTACGCACATTTCATGCGCGCGCGCGTTATTTTATCCTTTCTTGTTTTCTTTTTTTAATGTAATAAAGTGTGTGTGTATGTAGAAACGTCAGAATAGTCGGTTGGGATGTTTATTCGTTGCTTTAACGTTGATATAGCGTACAACGATATGGGTGGAGCATAAAAGTAATGTACACAGATTGCTTCGTTATTTAATGATTGAAAGATACTTTTAAAGGGACTGCGGTTCTCGCGCGCAGCCCATATAGCTGATGCAAGCAATTGAAACCAATAAGTTTTATCGATCCTCCCCCCCCCCTCTCTCCCTCTACGTTAAAAAGTTAATTATGAATGTCATATTTATACAATATTAACGTCGACGAATTGAATGAGAATACCGTTCGTTATGCGCTCTCTTTCGACACGATGGTTCTTTAAGAATTGGTTATTCAGGCTTCGATGGAATAAATAGAAAAAGTTTCGCAATAAAAAAAACTTTCCACCGTACTCTTCGATACATTTTCTCCTATTGTAGTTCGAACGTTTCTTATGCACACGTACAATAACATACCCACACACTCACACAAGATATAATTACGCATCATTATTTCAAACATTCGAGATAGGTGTAACCCTTTATCAGGATTCAAAAATTTCCCCTCAAACAACGAATCACCATCGCTCGTCTAAAAAACAAACCATATCGATGAAAAACAAATGAAAATCCCTGAAGCGGTGTCTCAACGAGCCGCAATATCATCCAACAGTGCGAGCGTCGCAACGAATTTCTGGAATTTGCGCGTACCGGCTTTCTCTCACTCTCTCTCTCTCTCTCTCTCTCTCTCTCGTGCGAGAGAACCAGTTCGGCGTCCGCGGCGCGAAATTCCTCCTCTCTTCTCTTTCACGGAGGTCGGAGTGCAGCAGAGCCGCCGCCGTCGTCATCATCGAATTGACCCCGCGTGCTGCTCGTCATTGAGAGAGGCGCGCACACACATAGCAGACATGCAAATTCAAGGAGAGAAGGCTGTTTTGGTATTGAAATACGGGGTCGAGGGCAAGGCGTAGAAGCCGAATGCTAATATTTTTGGCTTCGCGGTTAGCGTGTGTGTGGTGCTCTCCTCGGAGGCTGCGATCAAATATTAAAGGGATTTCTTTTCCGTGTATACAGAAGCATTAGAGAGAGTTTTGGGGTAGAGGGAGTATATAATTGCGTGAGTTTAACCGAAACCGACGTGTAATCGAATATGTACCCGCGTGTTTTTTTCCACTAAAACTTCAATTTGCATGACGAGCGAGTGCGCGGCGACTAATGCGTTTATAAATATCGAGTGAACACGCGCGGCTGCTAAATAATACGATTGCTCGTATGAAAACGAGTCATAAAGGCCGATATCGACATGTAGCCCGCGTAGCCCGAATAAAAATGCTTATCGATTCGACACGCGGCAACATACCGACCAATTAAAAGTACTGCACTCTTAATCCTCTCAAGTACCAACCTCCCGAGGCAAAAACCAAACTGCAGCGTCTCCGCGGCGAAATTAACAATTTTCCTCCTTCGATCGTCCGCCTCCCCCTCCTGTGCTCGCCTTCGGCAGACCTTCGCGTATTACCGGTTCGTCGCACTTTCGATCCTTCGGAGAAAACTCACTGCCGCTGCTTTTTTCCGCGCGCAATTTTCCCGTGGAACTCGTTTCGCCCCTATATACGACGAGTCTGTGTGTGTGTGTGTGTGTGTGTGTGTGTGTGTGTGTCCCTCTCTCTCTCTCTCTCGGTCGGTTCGCATTCCCGAGTGTTTGCGCGCATCTTGCGAAGGTCAAGGATGACCCGCTTTGGTAGCTGCTCTCGCTTATAGTAGACTCATTTTCGGTGTCTCAAGTTTTTCGGGAGGAGTCGCAGACTTGTGTTTTTGTACACAAGATCGTAAAACGATCGTAAAATTCGCCTGCAGGGTATAACGAAGTCAGAAAGGGGCGAGAAAGAGTCTTAACTTCAAATCGACCGTTACTCGAGGTCCACGGAATGCGAACGAAGATAAGGGTGAATTTTTTACAAACATTTAGGTGCTTAATTCCACGGACGAATATTTTTTTTTTTTATTTAATGGGCGGTTGGTTTTAAGTATGGTCGTAAAACGGAAGTTTGCCAAAAATTTGAGTACAAAGTAGCTTGGGAGGCGAGTTTTACGAGGACTATAACGGTTAAAAGAAAAGACGGCGGGCGTCGGTCTCTCACCTGTAATAAAAATATTAGCAATATATTCCGTATAAGTGCGTGAACATCGATGCATCTTAATTATTCATTAGGTTATAAAATCAATACAAAGACAAATGGTTAATTCCGGTTAATTGAATGTTACAAATTAAGACATATAAACTGCATTTTCTCCTTCTGAAAATAAATAATGCCTACACAATTCGCTTTGGACTAACAAAAAAATCGTATGAAAATTAATAAGAATCAGTTTAGTGCACGAAAAGAAATTTTGTTAGCAACTTAACTTTTTTTCATGAGTCACACTTGTTATGTGAGATTTTTATTTGTCTAAATAGTCAGTTTTAAAAATTTTGTAGCACATTTTAATTTCTGAAATAGTAACGGTATAAAGTTTGATTATGACAGTAATATACAAGTTTCAATCAACCTCTCTACTTATGCGCTCTCTATATATTCCCGAGCGTGTGTACAGCTTGCAAAGGTCAAGGACGCGAAGGTAGCTCTTTTGCTGATAGATCAGTTTTCGGCATGGCACGGAAGTTTTTGGGATGAGTTGATACTTCGTATATAGGATTGAAGAGGATAAAATCTGAGATCGTAAAATTTTTTACAGCCTGGGGCGTGCGGTAACGAAGCTCGAAAAGGGGCAGACGGAAGGGAGAGTCGTAAAACAAACTACCTACTGGAACGAATTGTAATTTGCAGTTCTAAGAATGCCAGAGGAGCGGAGAGAAGGGGTTTGTTTATAAACATACGAAATTACAAACAAAATTACAAAAAAAGTTATTATTTTCAATTATTAAATAACTATAAATGAGAGCACTTTTCGGCTTAATAACCCAGATACTTCGATTCTCCGTAAAAATGTTCTTTGGAGATTTTCGATCAGATGCATAGTTTCAGGGAAAGAAATTCTTCAGTACCAAAAAAATTCGATTTTTGAAAACTTTATTTTTTTTTCTTCCAGAAATTATCCATCTAACGAAAAATAGCCAGAGAACACTATTCTCTCGAAAAATGGTGGAGAACAGCCTGGCACTTTTAAAAATCAAAATATCTCAGTTTTAACATGAAAAGCATTCTAAAATATATTTTTTCTGAATTGAAAAACGTTTTGCTTATTAAAATTAATTGAAAACAACATTATAGAAGCATGCCTTACAAATATTAACAAATGAATAAATTTCTTAATACTCTCCTAATCATTATCAACACGATAATCATCACTTTGGTCGGTAATTTCAATAACCAAAAACGAGTATTCCAATTACCCGGTTAATTGCAAAGCCTCCCACCATGCCCGGCGTTTCTCACGGTATAACCAAGTTACTTTCCTTGTCCAAAGATTAATCCTCATCCTCCTCTACCTCCTCCTTCGCGCATAAGTATGCCGCGCGGATTTTATTGAAAATCGCCTGCCCGAACCGAGACAATTATACAGAGTATATTACTCGCGGTCTCGTATATACGTGTGGGTTTGTATCGAGGGAAGCACGCATTCTGTTCTCTGACGTCACTCCCATCAATTATCGCGGACAGTTGACAAATTCAGCGCGGCGAACGCCCGAAGGCCCGGCGATTCTTTTTCTCCTCCTTCGGCCGATTCGCCATGCCTGCAGCCGTGAGTATATGTGTTTGAATGACCCTGAATTGTTACAAGGGTACTTCGTTTTTTATATAATAATTTCGTTCGAAAGTGCGCATGCACGCGAGATATTATTTATTGTTCGCCGAAGCGCCGCGAAGAAAGCGGACGCTAAGTCGCTCGGGGACTTTGTGTATATAGTAGTGAACGGACTGCTCGCGACTTCGACAACAAGCCCGTAATTGATACTAATAACTTTTGGAGTTCCGAGAATGCCTCGTCGAGTATTGCACCATACAGTTGATGCGGCTAAGCTGGAACAGGAAAGGATTGTATACTCCTAATACCCTCATACTGATATTCCAATGACGTGTGTATATATAACGTATAGTTAAAAATCATCGTATATCAACGATATACTACTACCCGCAGTATAATTTTCTTCTCTGATTGCAAAATTAATGAATGAACGGCAACACGGCGCGCGAAAGGAAAAAAAAAGCGCCAACTGACTCACATTCATATATAAACCTAATAAATTTGCATTTATCTCGCGTGCTTTGACTAGCTCGTATCTTTCTTCACACATATAGCAGCAGCGACGAATTTATTATTTGCAAAAAAAATCTCGACGTTCGCAACGAAGATTGTCAAATCGCTTCGTCAACTTCAGATCTCATCCACGAGCGAATTACATAAACCGCACGCGTGCGCACGAATCGGTTCTTACGAAATTATTTATACACAGCAACTGATAAACGGACGCGACCGACAAACTCTCGCTGTACTTATATATACCTCGCAGAAATAAAGAAGCTGCAGCGACGAGAGAGCGCTGCACTTGCGGAGAAGCGCCAGGGGTGGGAGAATTAAGAGAGCGTGAGAGAGAGAGAGAGAGAAGAGAGATTCAAATATGGCGCGGAGAGTCGCGCGCTGGAATGCGGTTGTTATATACCATGGGGACATTTGTTTTGGTCACTTTCGATCCGTCCTGCGCTCTCTCTCTCTCTCTTGCATTTATTCGTTCCCTTCTCTCCTTCTCACTTGGGTTGCTTTATCTTTCTCTCTCTCTTGCTGCGCGTTCCTCGAGCTTCTCGGTCGCTCTGTGTTTCTTCGAGTTCGCGTGCGAAAGGCCGCGAGAAGAGCAGCGCGGTGGTGTGTATATATATACAAGATTCCCTCCTCAGGGCCGGAAGGCGAATAAGGAAATCGGGTTTGATTTCGCTGCCGGCGTAACGGACTGGAAATATCGTATTTATTGCTGGTTTGGGGGGGGGATTCGGAATAAGGTTAGGGGAGAGGAACGCGAAGACGATGATAATACTTTTTACAAATCAGTTGGTAATAATGCGAAATTAGAGGAAAATAAACCCACAGACGCGAGGGAGCATTTTTTGACTGGGGATTAACCTACAGATGGGAAAACCGGTGTCACTGGTTATTCGCGCGCGCACGTTATACAAAGACATCATTGCCGCGAATATAAAGTCGAGCGCGCGCGAAATGTAAAGCCGCCTCGGATGATAATTTACACAAATAAAATATACACGTGACCGCATTGATTTATGACAGTATATTTAATTCTCATAATTTACGCAGGGATATATATCGTGATGGCCTTTATCGTTTAAAATAAACTCGTCGGCGAATGCGTAATGAATAAAACACATCCCCCACACCCGATTAATATATTTGTATTAATAAAATCTTTCGCGGAATATTAGTTTTAACGCAAAACTATAATTATAAATGTAATTACCAAGAGTTTGGAATAAAGGGGGAAAAAACAACAACACTCCAGTACCATAATAGGAGAGAAACAAAACAAATCTGATTTTCGGACCTATTTCTTTCGGCAAGAAGCATCTCTCAGCGACCCTCGTGTGTTCCCGAACTTTTGCGAAATCCTCACATCCGAGAGAAAGAGAAGACAACGGGCCGCGTGCCCCTTATTTGCGGGATCTCCGTGTATATAAAGCTCAACACACACTCGCACGCGTTCGCCGTGGCTGACCTTGAACGATGTCGCTCGGCTCCCCGCGCTCTCGGAGAGAGAGCGAGAGAGGAATCTCGGGGGCCTATCTCTCCCGGCCGTATCCACACACTCGCACGCACGTCCGAGTAGAGGATTTATTATGTTTATGCGGGCTCTCTTGCCCATTTGCCTGTTTTCTCCCCCTCTCTCTTTCTCTCGAAGATATACGAAATTATTCGCGTATTTTTGCCGCCGCCAGAGAGAGAGAGAGCGCTCTTTTTGTTTTTCAACGAGCGAGTAAATAGCGACGCGCGCGCGCGCGAGGCGAAGAGAATTTTCCTCGTCGCGGTTCAAGTATAAGTATACGAGCATGCGATGTGCATTCGCGAGCTTGTTATTGAGAGAGACGCGCGTGCGTAGATTATTACGGGGCTTTGCGGCAAGTGTCACGCGGCTGATCGCGCGCGAGTGATACTTATTTTGACGTAGCGTTTTTTCTCTTTATTTCGACGCGAAAGAGGATTTTCCAGCGCATATTATCGTCTTTTTTTTCGTCTCTTGTCGTATAGGAATATTGATAATACATATAGTCGAGATGTTGGTCGGAAAGAAACTTTGGAAAATAAGTATACGTAGAATGCGAATGTTGAAAAGTTCGATGAAGAAAGAGGCGTTTGTTAATTAGTCTTGACTATTTGGGTATAGGTTCGTCGGCTATCCTTGCGACGATGACAAAGAGAACTCAACCAGTTTCAACCAGCCAACGAAACAATATGCAGATGTTGCAGCGTTCGTTTTCTTTTCTAATTATAATTCTGCAATAGTCCGTCGACTACATCAGGTGGACAATAACAGAGATAAGTAGATAGAAATGAGAACTAGAACGATAAATTACATATACGAGAGTTTTCGACATAAAGTGCCAATAACTTTGTTTCCAATTTTCTCCATCCGTTTTTTATTACTATACTAATGATCTTGACTGTAATTCAAGGCCTTACCTACACGTACACACTCAATCGTAAAACTTGAAACCTCTGTCCAAAATCCACTACAAAGAAAGCCAACTTCCCCTACCAAATATCTCCCTCATCTCAGCAACCCTACGGGAATTCCGTATCACAGTCCAGCTTTGCCATAGCGCCACTCTCGATTGGCCCGCCGCCGATCCATTAGGCTGACACACGCTCCGAATCACGTGCGCCGAGGATTAGCTTCGCGAGGTAAACACCCGTGTGGGTCGATGGCGCTTGCCGGGCTATATGCACGTATGTATGTATAGGTACGACCGACTTTCTACGCAATTGCCAGGTCGAATATATGCGCATGATGCTGAAAGAAAAGGGATTTTCGGGGTTTCAAATAAAGTCGTCGTTCGTGAGAGGTATTTTTTTACTTAGTACGCTGGAAATTGAGGAAATTCGCTGTTTTATTGCTCGAAAATAAGCAAAACATTGGCCGTAATCTACACAGTTTTTTTAAAAGCCGTAAATTTCTCAGTTAAGGTATCAAGTCGCTCATTGGCTGCTGGAAATAAGAAACGCCCTGGAGGTCCGGGCAGTAAAGCGTTAATGTTGATCCTATCCCTGTAATGGGGTTTGTGGTCTGCAGCTTCAAAAAACTTTACAACCTCATTATCCGCGGGCTAACCCAAATCCGTATTGACTCATTTACCTCGCCGCGCTTCTTATTTGAACTACATTTTCGAAGCTTTACTGCCTTCGTATATTTTCCTCAATATTTCATAAACATTGGCATCATTTTTTTTTTACTTTGCATTCGACGATATAATCGCATTAAAAATTTGTATTTTACCAACATCATGTTTAAGAATCGTTTATGGTACTAATAACTTTAAACAAAGAATACGTCAAGTCAAAGTGTCGAGCAAAATCATCGCGAGAGAAGGAGGACGACTGAACTACTCTCGAGATGACTGTAAATTTTTTGGATAAGGATCGTTTACCCGTTTCACGACGGCAATAACACTTCATACCAGTCCTGCAGTCTAACGATATATCGGTCAAAATGAGTCTTCTTTACGGTTATTTCGTTACCTTTAGGATCTACAATTTATATCAAAGAGAATCTGCTCCCGACGGTTAGTGCTTATATCAGCGCGCGCTCGCTCGCTCGTACCACTACTCCAGCGAAAGTATCGCTAAAATATTCACCAGCGCCATCGTGAGTTTTCTATTTCACGTGCGCGCGCTCGCCTCTTCTATTTTTTTCATCATCCCATCCTAATATCTACTAAATCTCTGGCATATATATTTCTTTTTAGGGCAGCATTTATCGCGCATTAGTCTGTCATTTTCCCGAGATCCGATTCATTCGTCAAGAGAGGGAGAGAGAAAAATCACGCCAGAGACACGCCAAATGATAGCAACTTGTCCAGGGTATAGAGGAGGGGGAGGCGAAAGTTGATTGGGCGAATTCAATGCCACTTGTAGCGTCGGCGGCTGATTTCCGCCTGACTAGCGAGTCGGATCAGCAGCTGTAATGAAGCCAGTAGCCGAGCCGGCACTATAGATCTTGCCAAACTTATAAGCGATCGATGTGGACGGACAGAGACGAAAGTCGCGAATGTTTGTAGTCACATTTTCAAGTATCCGAATGGCTGTTTTTCATCGGAAACATATGTATAAATATTCATGGGCGCACAACTATGACGACACATCATACATAAAACTGTACTTATACGTATAAAAAAGAAAATAGCTTAGAAGTGAGTCACGATATAGAAGTGTTTCTAATTGCCTGTTTATGCGAAGGCGCGCGCGACATTGATCATGATTCGAGATCGTTTTAAATGCCACATATAACTTCAGAGCCGAGGTAAAAACCGCGTTTATATAAAAAAAACCAATGACCCGAGCGGATCAGCAACACGCAAGATAAAACTGTAATTGGTTTAAAATTAAATCGCGAAAAATAACGCTTTATTTAAACAAATTAATTTCCATCACACACGTGCGATACCCTCGTTAATCCAATTTCCGAACTACCGATCCAGCGCCTCTCTGTACTCATTCGCTGACTTCCCCCCGCGTGCGAGGGAATCTAGACTGCAGCTCGTGACCGCGCCGGCGTTTCGTGCCTATTAATGGACACTGGAAAAAGCGCTCTCTCTCTCTCTCTCGCGAAGGCCGAGTGCTCGCGCGTTTCTCACGGCGGCGTCGTCGTCGTCTCTCTCTTTTCCCAGGCGCGAGAGGATATAGAAGAAGCGTAAGCGTTTTCCGTCGTATATCGAGGAGCTCCAAGTCTTCCGGCCGAGATTCGAACGTCGGTGTGGGAGTTTTCGGGTCGAATCGGGTTGGGAAGAGAGAAGAGCGGCTTGGTGGGTAGTATATTTTTTTGGGAATGTAATTTGGTATACTTAGTTTTCTTCAAGGTTTCATTACTTTATATAATCAACGGAGAAGATATATTTAAAATTTAATAAAAATGAATAAATGCCTTGCTTTATTTTTTCCCATGATTGAAGATTTTCAAAACATTGGAACAGGTTTACTGCAGTTTCCTTCATATTTTTGGCACTCAAAAGAAAATTTGGACTGAATTTCAGATTTTCGACCTGGCCTATTTCTAATAAATATAGGAATTCTGAACCGTGTGTAAATCGTCGAGAATATTATAGTTCAACTTACGTGAGCAAACATATATGCAAGAGAATAACAATTGTAGGAACTCACCTGTAACAAAAATAAAAATCATAATTATATATGGTATCCTAATACAATAAAAATTCATATTATGTTACTAAAGGAATTTACAAACACATCACACATACGCGCACACTATCTAAAAAATATCTTCTTTCAGGCTGCTTATAAAGGCTAATTATATATTCGACGAGGAAAACACGCATCTAAAAAAAATCAAATTTAAATCTGTTTGTTTTGAAAGAAGATATCGGGGCCGCGCGCGGCGCGCTTATTATTTAATAGTTTGTTTACTCGCGTTATTTCCATCGTTAGCGCTATCCATTACGAATGACACTCATCTGCCATGCGCGCGCGCGCTCAACTCTATTTCCGAAATATTTATAATGTTGAATAGAGGGACTTTCGAGCCACTCGCTCGCGGAGGCGAGTTTATGTGCCGCGACGAAGAATGCAGTTCTGACACCAGATTCGCCGCCGCTGCTGTCGCGTTAAGGGCAATTAAATCCGGGCCCTGGTTCTAGATGAAACTCATCCATTTCCATCTATTTTTCTAGCCCCCCTCCCACGTCCGAGTTTATTTCGAGACGGCGGGAATAAAAATAGTGTGCAGCATCACGCTGAGATTTGATATAGTGGACTAAAATTTCGATAGGCAAGATGCGTGCGATACTTTTTACCTATCGCCTGTATGAATAAAGTAATGGGAGATGTCTATATGGAGTTAATTGCCGGTCGGCGAGATGTGGTCGGGTATGGAAAACGCCCATTCCGATGCAAGTTTTTCTGCGCGCGCTGATGTGCTTCGGTTATATAAATAGAAATCGCCGTTTAAAAATATACGAGCCTTTCTCGTATACTTTTACAGCAATCGATGAAACTCTCCGGCTCTATTTTTAGACTCCTCTATCATCCACTTTTACGGTATCTTATATCGCTATTTCAAACCCCTCGACGTTTATTTGCTCTTTCAAAACCATCTTACACGAAATTTCGTGACTTATTAATTTCGGTTTGATCGATATACTTTTGTTTCGAAAATCCACGTTTTTGTACACCACTCACACGCACAATAATAATAAACTAACTTCACTTCCTCATTCCTGTCCCATCGTTCACTCGTGCAGCGACACCCACCTGTCAGCGATACAACAACACACGTGCGGACGCGAAATAAAAGCCGAATCACGGCCGCCGTCGTTCGAAATTTCAATTTCCAATGGCGCGCGTGCCACGCTCTAGACGCAACTTGTTGCGAGCGCCGCTCCGCGCAGAATTTTATCGTCCCGAAATTTCGCACCTAAGCGGTATCGATGTCTACACGTATATATATAAAATTTTTTTTCATGCGGAAGGAGGGGCTATTGACAAATTGGCCGATGATTTAAACAGATCGTAAATTACGAATTTCAACTATATTAGCGCCCCATAAATTATCCTATATTTCAATTATTGCAATCATTTTTCAGAGCGACTTAGCGTCGTCCCTTCCAAACACTCGCTATATTCC
>JAPYZO010004428.1:0-21990 GCA_030522905.1 Torymus flavipes | reverse complement strand
TTTTTTGACATTTTCTTAAAAAGTAAGAAGTTGCTCTAAAAAAAAGTAGTCCACATAATGGACACTGTACAACTACGGATTTTCATTTTAGATACTATAAGAAACAAGAAAAACCACACACCGAAGGTGTGCTCGAAAAAAATTTTTCAAATCGTGAATTCGGGTTTTGTCGCTACTTTCATGAGAATTGCACATATATTATTATATATCGTTTTTGGCCATATGATTGTATTATTTTTCATATGTTCAGAATAAAGTTAGGAATCTACTCTTAAAAAACGACGGCCGGATGTTGGTTGTGAAGCATTTAAAGATTGATTTTGATTAGATCGTAAGGAATATGTGTGCGTTTGAATTACAAATGAAAACAGTAAATTACTCACCCGGCACGTGTGCGAGCGCGAACCGTTGGACTAACGATAATTGGCTGATTTATGTCGCGCGACGCGGTTAGCAAGTTATGAAATAAGGGTATCTGGAGCGTGGTAGAATCGATCGCGAGAACAAGAGGGAAGGGAAAGAGGCTTTGAATGTGCCTCTCGTCGTCTGACTATTCCCGAGTACTTCCACTGAATGGAGATGTCTACACACGATGACGTTTGCTTTCCATTGCGGCCCCCCTGTGAGCCGCTTTCGCTCCATCTCTAAGCGCGGGCGCATTTAATTAGCTTTTTATTTGCGAATAAGAGAAAAAGAGAGAGAGAGAGAGAGAGAGAGAGAGAGAGTTCTTTTGTTCTCGCCAACGATTGAGAGCGTGTCAACGTGGAGAACGAGGTATTAACGTGCACACACAAACAGTGTTAAAAAAAAAAATTTCAATGCACTTTTAATGTACTTGGACAATAAACATTATTTAAGGTATATTTGCATGAAAATGTATGCATTTTACTAGAAGATTTACCGTACAATTCAATTAGTTGCACATTGATTTTCAAATACATACAGAACTATCGCATTAATATACATATTTCAATTTTAATGTTAAGTTTAATGTAAACCGCATTCAATTTCAAGCATAATATGCATAGTTTTGACCAACGAGAAATCACCCGAAATTTCATGTATTTATATATTAAATTTAAGGTAGACTTAATCAATGAAAATCTATGTGATTTTTATGGCATATACGTCGCTAAAATTTTACTTCCAGCACTTTTGCAATAAACTTTATGCACGGATACACTGTTGTTCTAATTTCGTTTAAATTTGAAACACGGCCTAAGCGCCTGGTCTATGTGAATTCCAAATGATTTATACACATATTCGTGGACGGAGACAATGATGTCGTTAGTTTTTCATCAGGAACGAGTGGCTCGCCGTCGTGAGTAGTCATGAATTCCTTCGGGTGGGTGGAGGAGGGCGAGCTTTGGCTTTTTACGCTGATTTTGAAATTCAAATTCGCGCTCGCCGGGCGCGAACCCGCCGGCGGAGCTAAGAACGCCGTGAATTCATTTGGTATTTAAACGTTATTTTGCATCGGACACGAGTAACAATGAATTAATCTGTTCTCCTCTTCCTACTCCTCCAGCATATACCTACGCTATACCGCCAAGCTCGTTTTTACAATTCATGCATATACATTTGCAAATGGAAAAATTAACGTGGTTCCGTTATGTATGCCTTTGGTGTTATGATTTATTAAGGGAAAATGCTGCCTCGTGCAAAGATTCTATGCATAGTTTTATATATGCAGGCGACGTGAAATATTTCAGATTCGGAGATCGTGGTTAGGAAATAATCTAGAAAAATGGAGATTTTTTTTACTGACTTTGGCATTAGAAAAGAAGTGAAAGATTATCGAAAATTTAAATTAATTGATTATAATCTCATACAGGTGTTTGTATTAAGCATCAATTTATTAAGGTTTTATACGTTTTTTTTAACAAGATTCAACATTCCTTCAATTGATAAAAAGAAGATTCAAGAATCATATGTTACAGAAGAATATTTAATTTCACGCTTATAATGTGTATAATATACATCATCATATTAACCCTACCGCAATATTTCACAAACTATCCAACCCTTATTCCCAGTCACACCTCGTTACCCAAAAATTACCCATCCCCACTCTTCCCCGACCGCAATCCAGGCATTTATCAACATTTTCCACAGCGGCAGCTCCAGAAACACACATACACACAGTGAGCATCGCGTAACAAAGATCGAAAGCTCGCTTTTCATTTGCGAGAGAGCAGCAGCAGCAGCAGCAGCAGTAGCCATTTATATTTATATAAACAGAGACACACACGCACACACCTGGACACTTTATGTCGCTCGACGCGTCAAATAAACAAAGTGGTCGGGTCTGGTTCGCTCGCTCTCGTTATCTCTAATTAAAATGACATTTTACCCCGTGGCTCTGAGAGTGCAGCGTGGAAATCCCTCGCTGAAGGGTTGAAAGAATGCCATTCTTCCGCTGCGCGCACGTTGCGTGTGTAAGGCGTTTCCGTGTAATTTAATTTATTTAATGTTGAAGCGGAGGGCTGAGAAAAAAAGATTGATGGAAATGAACGGCGGGTGGGAGCTAAAACGACCATAGGAATTGCTTTTTCGGGACCGTATGTAACGTTTGTGTAACGTCGAAGTGACGGTTGAGAAGGAGTAATGGAACGTAACTCAATGTGAGTTTCGAATAGGGTGCGTGCAGGTTAGAGAAATTGGATTTGGAAGTATTGTTATTTTTTCGTTATTAAAATTATGCCATTGTTTAAAAGAAAATAAAATGTGTCGTGGTCATAAAGATAAATGGAATTGAAAATAGTTTTACCAGGAGTTTATAAGCAATATAAGCTATTCCACAGTTTATAGAAATAGAATAGAACAGAAATATAGTTTATTTGAATTATGCCTGAGTACTGAAAATGATACACTTGTTACTACAGAACTCTGGTTTAAAAAGAAATCACAGCGCGCTTGCACAAAAGTATAAAATTTTTCAGACCAACTCCAGCTTTTACTCAACCCACCAGCCGAAATTCGATTTTAATTGCATACCTCGGCAGTAAAAAAATTCGATTTCCATAGCATCCCTAATGAGCACTCACTTTCACACTTCGACGTGCAGACAGAGACACTCCCTTCAAAAAACGCATTCACGAATCCACATCGACGCTCGCGCGCGGGAGCATTTCAATTCCGCCTCGGCACTCGCGCAACCCAATTTTCCAGCATGACGAGTTTCGCAGACTCCGCCGTTGCCGAAACTAAGACCCATCCTCTTGCGCGCAACTTCACGGCTCCTTGAATTACATCCTTTAAATTCGAGGTATATCGCAACTGGAGGCGCACACGCGCACGCGCGACAACTCTCGAGAGTTCGCCTCGTCTTTTCACGCCTCGCGCGTCGAGACCCTGCCATTATCGTGGCGCGGCCGAGGGTGTCTTGAGAGAGAGAGGGACACGTGCTCGTATACGAGCGGACGAGAGCGAGTTAAGACGGTGTAGCGTTTCGTACGGTAGGGAGAAGAGGGAGAGAGAGAAAGAGAGAAGTATGGTGATAGGGGTAGAGGTGGATGAGCTTCCGGTTGTGGAAGGATTAAGGAATGGCGTGTGCGACGCCTTCTTGCGCGCGATGAAAAGAGGATGATTTTTAATTGATATGAGCACGTGGAAGAAGAGCCAAAGAGGAAATTATCTTTTCTTTTCTTTTTACACGTGAAAGACATAGGGTTCGCAATTTTAAAACCTTGACTGTTCAAAATTAGTAATTAGTACAATAATATTATTAATGCGATTGATCGTGAATGATAGATTTTAGTTTTTATACTCGAGAAAGCCATGCTGATTCGACAATAATATATTTTTGAAATATTGAAGATTGAAAAAATTCGAATAGTAGAAGCCAATGATAAAAGACAATACGATTAAAAAACAAATGACAAAATCAAAGATAAACCAAGTAAGAATTGACTACCTATCCTTCAGTACACACGCGGCCACTACTCTCCGCCACACACCGCGTGCAGCCGGTAACTTTCGCTCACCGGCCATCCTCTAATTATCAATTACCAAACAAATTCGCCTCGTTTCACGCACCTCTCCCTAGGAAACTTTTCCTCTCCTACCTGCGCGCAGACACAGAGGAGTGGCCGAAGAGTCCCCTGGCGGATGAACTTCCGGGAGCGGGCCGAGCGAGCCATAATGCGGCCTAATTACGCACGGCGGCGGCGACGGCGCTCGATCGGCGCACCTCTACCCCTGGGACCAAAAAGCTAGAGAGAGAGAGAACGTGGAAGTCATATCTCCGCGCGCTGAACTTAATTAAGCAGGTTTACGGTTCTCTGTTTCTCGTCTTTCGTCTCTGTCTCGTGTGCGCGCACTCCGCGGGGAGACGAGTTTACGGGACGAGCGTCTTTTTATTTCTTGTCTTTCAGGGGTGCGCGGGCACGTAGCGCTCGTTTCGTCGGTCGCCAACTTGCCTGGGCGATGAATAATTTCGACGCTTTTTCAGCGAGAGAGAGAGAGAGAGAGCTTTCTCGCGTGGACGGGGGAAGAAAAATTTGACCGATGCGTCGAGGGTACGTGTGTTCATGTGAGAACTTCTTCCTTGGGGTCTAATCTTGCACGAGTGGCTGCAACGCACGGATGAGTTAATTAGAAAAATTCTGTCCATTGTGGAAGCTAGGGTTAATTTTACCTTTGAATTTGTTTATTATTTACGATGTCTAAAAGTATATCAAGTCGAGGTCATAATACCGATACATATTTTTTTATGATTGAAAAAATAAAGAAAGACTAAAATAAGATTATAATGCAAAAATACGTCGTATTGAATTTCACGCACGCCTCATCAATAAATAACCACGATGTATACATCAATCAGAACCGAACCATTAAACTCTTTCCTCTCGCCGCAGGATTCATTCATCCGATTCTCTCCTTCGACAATCGGCTCCGATCTAAAACACATTTCTTTGCCCATAAAATTATGCCAAGTGCCGACGAGACTATAGGAAAAAATTTCTTCCGCCCCGCCCGAGTAATAAACGTTCGCGTGCGAGAATCGAAGCCCCGGAGGAGATAAATCTCTCCTGCCGCGCGTAACGAAACAATTACGCCGGCGCGTCCCGCGAAAAGTTTTATGAAAGGGGAAAAAAAGAGTCGCGGGCTTAAGCCGGATTAATGACGCGCGGTGATTTATGGAGGGGTGAGGTTGAAGCCGATAGGGAAATGCGTCTTCCGCGAGGATATGACACACTCTTAACCCGTTCGCTGAAGCGAAAGCCATTCTTTGGCCTTTTTTAAAAAAGATTTCCGAGATGGAAAGAAATTGGCTGTCGAATATAGGTACATGAAATATCGAATATACGAATAGTTGTCGTTGTATTATATTTTGTGTATAGTCGTTGAAAGAAATTTTTAATTTGTGCTATAAAATATATCGAGTTGCTTTCGAAATGAAAACCAAAGATTAATTTTTTCCGATAATTGGGTTTGCCTTTTTTATGATCTATTTTATTTTTCTATATAAAAATTTATATCGAACTTTAATTACTCATAAAAAGAGCTATTTCATAATTTTTTGATGAAGCAATCAACATTTTACTCGCAGTCATAACAGCTCGTCCCTCTATTTTGACCCGCGCAATAAAACCGCGTTTACCCAGCAAACTACTTCCGTATTCAGCATTTACTTTGGTCGAGAGATCGCGAAGCGATTAAGTCGAGGGTTTTTGAAGATGACACTTGAGCTACGTAACTTTATTGAATATTGTCGGCGAAATTTCATCACAAAGTTTAAATGAAGAATATAACTATTAGCGTTTATACCATTCTTAATTAAAATTTTAACATTAAAATGTAATAATAATTTATATTCTGCAGCGGCAGCAACGTTTATGAAGTTACATATTCTAATAAAATTTTTATTATTTATCATTTCATGAAAATTTACATTATAATTCGTGCATTAAAAGCTCAGTTCATCATAAATTAATGAAGTACCGTAGTACTTTTTAATGGAAAATTTTTGTTTTCTCCTGGTTTTATGGTAACTGATTATTTATTCATTTTTACGAAAATTATTGTATCATACAATTTATGTCAAAGTCTATTAAAAGACATTACGACACTTAAAATTTGTTCTTAAACAAGCTTGAAATACCCGATTCCATGCAAACAACCCTTTTAATGTTTCATTATGATTTAATTATCTTATATTACACACACCAAATTCAAATAGCTTCTCTAAAAATAAAATAAGACTTCTCTGACCCTTTGAAGCTCTCCTTTCCTCCCAACTATACCACATATTATATTATGCGAACGCCCGAACCTCTGCGAGCACGAACGCCCGGAGCCGCAAAAGCGTACATCGCCAACTTGGTCGTTATATATTTCGTTCGACAGGAAGCAGCGGGAAAATCCCCGCGTGACTCGCGGATGCGGGATGCTAATTAAGGCTTTCAGGTGTGTAGTCACCCGCGGGACACGAGAAACAGTTAGGTGTTTCCCCAAAAATAAAGGGACGAGTAAGTAGTAGAAATTTTGCGAGTTGCGTGTCTGAACTGTGTTTTGGGGGGAGAAGAATTTTCGCGTAGATGCTCGTACTGCGGGTGAGATGTAGTTGGCGCGAATGTATTATTTATACTTGCAAAGGTGAAGAATATATATGTTTATTAGAATGATTAAAAAAGTAAAAATTTAATAATTGGTCGACTTTTTTTAAGAAAAAAAAACTATTTTCAACATAAATCGGAAGAACCATTGCGACTTAATTCTTGACAATACACGCTGAGAACCCCTTAATGTACCGAACACCTTCAACATCCATGCAATTCAAACCACCCATGAACCGAATAGACGACAAAACTCATTGTCCCACCTAAACGCGACCATGAAATACTTTGATTACACTATCAAAATCGCACAGTTCGCGTCGTTCGCTTCTCCGACCCTCCCTCCACTCTTAATCACTACATTTCTCGCACAGCAATTCCCAAACAAAACGAAACGCCGTCGTCATCGCATCTCGCGTTTCACGCATTGTCGCGGAAAATCCAGCACCCTCGGCTTTGTTAACCCTGCAGGATCGCGCAGGAGTTAATTAAGGTATTGATCTAATTAGCCGATGGAGAGAAAGGGCTCTCTTTTTCTCTCTGCCGGTGCAGAGAGTCAGCCGACGATAAACTAATTAGCGCGTTAATCCGCCTAGAAATCAAAATTACGCGAGAGGCTTTTTTCCGTGCGACTTGGCGACGACGACGTCCGCAAGCGAGTGCAGCAGCAGGTTTAGTCGTGCGGAAGTGATTTCTTTGTTCGCGCGCGATTTGCAAATAAATTCTGTAATTCGAGGATCGTGGAGAGGCGATTAACAGGCGCGGGGTAGGGCGAGGTCAATGAACATTTCTGCAGCGATGCGAATTTCACCCCTTCCCCAGGTCGTATAATGTTGCGTTGCCGGATTTTCAGCGGATTTATATTATATCGTTGTTCTCTTCGTAATTTCGAAATGAATATTTTAAAACGATTTCACGTAGTTTAATTCATTTGGTTGTAATGAAATATATATGCGCGTGTATTGTTTCATTTTGGGTCTTTACAATGGCGAATAAACAAGCAAAATTTAAGTATATAACACGACAGATTTGAAAGAGAAGTGCGTTATTATGTAGAAAAACGCGTTTTTGTTTTACCTGGAAAATTTATGCGTTCAGTTTTTTTTTGAGCGTATAGGTATGGATCGTAACAAGCGAAGTTGTTTTTATTTTTTCAATGAAAAACAAAAGTATGCAATCCGGTCGACAAATATACTCGTAATTTTAGCTCGATAAAGTAATACAATTTTATCGCTGTTATTAAAATGCGATCTCGGTATGTATGAACAGAAAGTAATTTTACTATAAAGTCATTATTCCGGAATAGCCAGAATAACGCACAAAGAGAATTAATATCCAACTAACAAAGAATTCATTAATTTATATTTGATTTTACTTAATAAAATTTCCAAGATGCGATTTCAAGAAAATTCTTCTGACAGCCCCGAGCTTCACTTGGTTTTTGACCACAAAATTCAGTATGATTCCAATTTATTCATTATCTAAATCACATATTCTTTTTTCCTTTCATAAATCTTGCAAGATAAATTGTATACTATTTCTATCCAAAGCTCCCACTGCTAGTATACAGTATGGTCTATTTTTTCCGCAAATGCATCACCTCACCGCCAGTCATTTTTCACAATTAAAAAAAATATGAAACCTACGTGTATATATACACGAGGTCGGGAATTCCTTTTGGCTTGGCACCACGTTTAATAAATTTCATTCACACACCAAAGTGAATTCCCGCGGCGTACACACCCGCTCTTTTATTCTTCCTCCCCTTATTCGCACGCCCTCACGCCACCGAATCCACATAATCCGTCACGTTAAATAGCGCAAGACGCCACGCGCGGGGAACAGAAAACCGGCGCTGTTTTTACGCGCCACCGACGGTCTTGTACACGCGACGGGGGATAGAAGAAAAAAGAAGGATCGCAAGAGCGATACGACTAATGAGCGCCAGCGCTTTTTCGAATTTCAATTTCGCGCAATCAGCTGTCTTCGGGAGCAGAGCGTTTGCACTTTTAATCGTCGCGGTGATTGCGCGCGGCCCCTGCTCGGGAAGGTACAGAGGGTAAATGAGAGAGATTTCGTGATCGCGCTTGACATCTGTATGTGTGTGTGTGCGTGTGTGCTTTGCATAATGTGTACGTGAATTTCGGTGGGTTTCGTTAAGGATTTCGTTGGAGCGAATTCGTTTAACGTTTCAATTTTATGGAGATAAGGTTTTCTTCATGAGTTGGTTTTTATTTGCTTGTAAAATAAATATAATGGTAAAGAAAAATGCAAATTTATTTGATTGTGAAAAATTATTCTATCGCGTTTCACTGATGCAATCTTTAGACTCACGTATAATGAGTATTTTTTAGTGCCTGTACTGTTATTTAAGTATAAAAAAATGCTCTGCGCACATTAATTTACAGAACCACGTATACAATTGCAAGTATTGCAAAGTTTTATAACCATCGGAAACATTTTTATTTTTTAACTCGTCGTAAAATATGTCCCATTTCGCCTCATTAATTATATTATATTGGATAAAGAGAATCCCACAATAAAAATGTTATAATACCATCATAAATACTGAAAAAAAAACGATCCGAGATAGAGTTCATAAATTCATTACCTAAACAGTCTCCATTACCCACATAACTCAAGAGCTCACCGAACACTAAAGCGCCGTTGTACAAAGGAATTCCTCACCGCACCCCTCCCCGGAATAACAACACACACGCGCGCGCGCGCTTGCCATTATTATCGCAACATTATCGTCATCGTCATCGTGATAAATGTAAAAATTAGCTCTATATAACCGTCGCAAAAATTTGCCGTGCTTACATGAAAAATGACTATCCGGCGGCCGCATTGTGTCGCCCTGGTATCATCAATTCCGCCTAAAAATCCATGATCGATGCCCAGCTTTTTTCGCTCCCTCGCGTCTTTTCCCCGTCGACTTTATCTCCCGAGCCCCCTTTGTGCCACCCTCCTTTAATCCCCGCGACTCTAAATTGACCCGCAATCGAGAAAGCGAGAGAGAGAGAGAGTGAGAGAGAGAGAGAGAGAGAGAGAAAGAGAGAGGGGGGGAGATAAAAGTCGCCCGCGCGCGCCGTTCGTTTGTAAAACCGCCCCGGCGGCAATTTCCAGATGGGTGATAAGGGAGGAAAGGAGGAAGAGCGCGACTTACGTAACTTCGCTGCCGGGGTTTACTCTCTTTTTTTCTCTCTCGAGCGACACCTTCGCACTGTTTACCTGCGACGGCACGAGCGACGGAGAGCTCTGAGGAATTTTTCAGCAGAACCGGTTCTGCGCGTCCTGTACTATGTTTCGTGCTTTCTTTTAATAGTTCTTTTGTTTCGAAATGACGCTGGAGAGAGAGAAAGAGGGTAGTTGAATATCGTTGTTTTATGTCGATTTTTTGAGTAGTCAAGGATATTCGCGAGGAACTTTCAATTTGACGATCACCAACGAAAATATTCGTCTCTTGCTACATCGAGAAATGTTATTGCTAGAAAAACACTTATTGAAATGACTTTTTGAAAAATATGTACTTTCCAGATTTGTTTCGTGAAAATGTAAAGACAGTATAGAAAATAACTTTCGTCATTAAGCTCTGATTGAAAAAATCTTTTTTGATATCGTGGCCGTAAAATTCGATTTTACGGATTGTTTTTGTTTACGAACACGAATCCGTAAAGTCGAATTTCACAAACAATAAAATCAATTCATCAAATCGAATTTACTGGCCTATTATATGAAAAAATATTTCAAAAAAATATTTTCCGCCTCGTGTGATCAAGCATTACGTCCGTGAAATCGCATTTTACGGACTTGTGACAAAAAATACTATTTTGCAACATGCGCGTGAAATTAAATGTGATAATTCAGTGTATAATATAATTTGATGCCCTCGTAACAAATACAATCACGCACATAAACCATTTTGTGAAATAAAATTTTACGCATATAACATTAAACTCTTGCACAAATGTGAAAATTGTTTAAGTATATATTGTAAAGGGAAATTAGCGATTAGTATCAAATTAAAGCTTTTGGAGTGAATTTCATATCACTGTCTGGTATAACAAGGCCAACTTCAGAGCGCCATCTGCGCGCGTAATCTTTAATTTTATAAACGATTAGTACCCAAAATTCTACATAATTAACGTCTAAATAGTAATTTTCTTTTTGTTTCAGGTACGCAATACACCATTCACTACCACATCACCAATAACGGTAAAGTAAAATGTTCACATTTTACATTTTACCCATCAAACCTGCAGATCGATATTCTTCCAAAATTATCCCTTTTTCACTCCCGCGGCTTAAAAAGCGTCGCCCGCCTCACAACCGGAAGCTCACCTTTCCACGTTCCGTGGAGCACGCTATATACGCTGTGTCACGTCACATCGGCCGCTTGCACGCATCGACGAAAAATTTGGCGCGTCCGCGTGACGAACGGGCCATTCGTTATTGCTCGCTTGATTCCGGCCCGGAATGAAAACGCTTGCGAAATACGAGGGGAGGCGCGTATTTCAGCGATTTTCTTGGCCGTGCAGCAGCAGCACAGCACCGATTGCAGGGGTGTTAAATTTTTGGGGGAAAAAAAAATATGGCCGGTCAGGCGTGATTTTAATGAGAAACTTTATGACGAGAGATTTCATGGGAAGAGCGGGAGCTCGTTTTTTTACGCGAGTTATTGGTTTTGAGGGTCGGCGAGTTGACTGATCGCGATTTCAATGAAAAGGGAGAGAGCTCAGCCTGTGTCGACGAGTGGTTTGATTTTATGAAGTGCTCTGGTTTAGTCTGTTAATAGAACGCGAAATTTTTTAGTCCGCTGATATAGAGGAGTGTGTTTTTATTTGAGGAATTCCGTAATTGACACCATTTTCTCCTCGCTATTATTAAATATACAAACACTTTTTTCAGGATATTCACTTCTATATCTATATTACTGATATTTCATTTAATTTCCGAGACGCAATAAAGCGAGATATTTGAAAAGCTTGATTTTACAATTTCGAATTCCGTTCACACCGCGGTCACACACATACACACACACACACGTGTGTGTGTGTATATATATATATATATATATCGCTGCAAAAGAAAGAACCGTAAAATGCAGCGACGCTGCTTCAATAAGACAGATAAAAATCGCGATACAGCTCCAACAAAAAAAAAAAGAATATACCTCGTCTGTGCCAACTTTAATTCAACCCTTCCGCAGCGGCGCGCGACGGTAAAATCCTCTTCCAGATCGGATAAGACGTCGACGCTCTAATGTTTAGAAATCATTTATCGTGCGAGCTGCCGCGAAACTTCTAATACCTCTTCCCCTCTTCGCGCACGTCGCCGGCATTTCGAATGAAGCTTTCCCTCCTCTCTCTCTCTCTCTCTCTCTCTCTCTTTCGGATAAGGATTTTCGAGAGAGCGCGCGAGAGAAAAGAAAGTATAATCCGGGCGTCCGCAATCCCGGACGTGAGAAAAGATCTCGGATTCTAAGCCGAAAATAATTGTGGTCCGCGGAGGAGTGAAAGGAGAGGAGAGAGGAGGGGAGGGAGAGGACAGGACGTGAGCTGAGTGCCCGCCAAGAAGTTTTCGACGACGGCGACGACGCTCTCGGACTTTGCCACGGGAGAAGGGCGAGGGAAAAACAGGAAGGCGAAGAGATTCGGGAGGACGTGTGTGGGAAGGGGAAGAGAGCGCTGAATCGGTCGGTTGAAAATTTGAGAAAACGCGCGAGAAAGTGACGTATTTTATGGGAAGGACGGTGGGAATTTTCCGGGACGGTGAGTTAGGTGTCTTTCTCTCTCTCTTTCTCTCTCTCTCGGCTTTCTTTAGGGCGCTGTTTTTGAGGTCGAATAGTCAGCGACGGAGTAAAAGCACCCACACCCCCACGTGATAACGAAATAGTCTTTTCTTTCCCCTCCTCCCGAAAAGCGAACAATGGCGAATTCGATACTCGGCCAATACACAGCCACTTTCTCCCCTGCCCGAGGGCTTAATGAAGTGCTTAGGACATAATTGAAACGAGGGACTTGCGGCCCTTATTTCGGAAATACGAGAAAATTCGCTAATTAAGAGGCTGGCCACGACGGGGGAATCGGATACTCGCCGTCCGCGCGCGCAGCTGTCAATCGATACTCAGATTTCGTTGTCAACGAGTGTTGGCGCAGGGGAGAAGAAAGGTTTGCTTACGCAGATGGTTGTGCGAAGAGAAAATGGAAGGCTGGACTGACGTAGAAAACGTACTGAATTGTTTGTCTTTGGAAGTGGGATATACTAATTACACTTAGTTGATTAATTTTTGTATTCGAGTATTGAAGCCTTAAAAGTGAAGATAGTACTTATTGAAAAAGGGGCTACAGTACGTTGAATTAAATAAAATGCGTGAAATGGCATTATCCCTCGACATAAACTCGATAAAAGAATTTTTCATATACAATATAACAAAAGGGCTGAAATTGAATCGGTTGAAACGACGTCATTACCGCGCCCTTTATGTAACCAGCCACCGTCGCGAATTCTTCATTAACGGAAATTATCCAACTAATTTTAACGAACTTTATACATACGGCGAGACGCGCACA
Source organism: Torymus flavipes (assembly GCA_030522905.1). NCBI lineage: Eukaryota > Metazoa > Arthropoda > Insecta > Hymenoptera > Torymidae > Torymus > Torymus flavipes. The sequence goes on along the minus strand of JAPYZO010004428.1, from coordinate 8,855 downwards.
ACTATACACATATATTATATACACTTGATTACTTTTCGCTGTCCTTCAATCACGCGCTCGCGCATGCCAATTTAGTTTTTGATTCAATTTCAATTTTGCGCGAGACCGTGTCTCCCCTGTCATTACCACCCAGCCAGTGCGTATATATACATACACCATATTCACCGGCTGCACATAAAATTAACTCAATTGTTGACACGTCCATTAATCCGGACGCAGCAACGAGAGCCTCTCAATAATTTCATATATATCTGTAAATACACATTAAATTTCCCGTCTATCGTGCGCGCACGCCTGTGTAAAAATAAATATACGGAAAGCTATAGGGTTACGTGGACATTTTTAATGTGAAAAATCCTGATTTAGAGTGAGGAATTATGTGCGTTTGGAAAATTGTAAAATGTGGAAGAGGGTGGCTGCGAGCGACTTACGTGCTAAACTACGTTTTGACTTTCATATTATAGCGGCGATTAATGGCGGGTAATAAAGTTTGATATATACCACCGGAGAGTATATCTACGCGAGCGAAAGAGAGAGAGATAGAGAATAAGGTAGACACAACTTTTCCTACGTTAGAGAAGGGGGACGACGACGCTCGTGTATAGCCTGGCTCGGGGGAAATTGCACGAAAATTTTAAACTCCGAGGGCTGTTTAAGACGTCCGTTACAGATTATCGCATTACGCGTTTTTATATATATATATATACAGCTGCTGATCTGCAAAGTCAATACGTAAATAATACGCAACTCCTACGAATCTCCTCTACACTTTTTACGAAATGCATGCGTACTACGCTCTATACTTTATTGCATAAACCACAGATCTTAATCTTACGCCGAGGTAGCGTGAAATTGCACTTCGCGAACGAAAAATACCCCTACATCAAGGCAAAACTTTTCATTTGCAATTCATAATTCCATATCCCGAGATAAAAATCCTGGCAGAGATCTCTTGATAAGGAAAGCACACGGGCATATAGTGATCCCAGGTCAAACTTTGCTCGAAAGCGCGGAATCGCCATATTCTCGTATATAGACACTGTAAGACAAGCCGAGAGCGAAGACAAAGACCATAAATAAGTCTTGAGCAAACTAGAAATCGCTCTACACCATGTCGTGCAGGTAATATCCTCCTCTCTCTCTCCTTGCACCGATCCTATCCCCAGCGAAGATTTACGAAGCGTCTCTCTACGCTCGCTAATATAAATCGAGCCGAACATATTTATTCGCTTATAAAGCCCCGGTGCGCGCGCGCGCGAGCGATAGCGCGTATAGTCGCTTCTTCCACCTCCTCCTCGCGGATTCACTTTGCATCCAGCTAGTGATCGATGGCGCGGGCCCGTATTAGGGCCGCCTATCAGCGCCACTTTATCGCCCAGTTCCGGGCCATAAAGCGATCTCACTCTCTCTCTCTGGCTCTGTTCTCTCGGCCTGATTACCGGGGGGGCTTCTTTCGTGTTCGGCGATCGTTAGCTGCCGGCAGCGGCGGCTGGGGCTGAATAATAAATTTTGTTCGGCGAGAGTCGAGCTTGTCGAATTTCCATCCGAGCGGCCGCGCGGCCCATAATTCAAAAATGTTTCGCCCCGGAGTTTTTCGGAAAAAGATTTCGCCCGAGCGTAGGGGAGAGGAAGGTGCACGCCCGCGCGCGCGCGTCTGAAATATGGAGGCGATGCATTTCGGAGAGATAGCTTCCGCGCAAGGAAGGACGACGTTTTCGTTTTTTACGGGAAGAGAGAGAGACTTTTCTCCCGGGGTATTTATGAGGTATTAGATGCGAATTTAGTAAGGCGAAAGAATGAAATGTAGTTTTGGAGTTTGCGCCTGGTGTATGTGTGCAAGTTTGGAAGATGGACGGGTAAACTATAGGTTGTGGATAATTAGATGGTCGCGCGGGCGTAATTGGACGCGTTCTATTTCAATAGAGAAGGCAGTGATAATTAAATGAAATCATGATAACTTGGTAATAATTGTAGGACGGCTAGGATAATTTGAAATTACGGCTGTTAAATACATTATAAGTCTAATTAAACGTTGTTTCGATCAATTACGATGGCATGAAATTTATGAATAATTGCGTTAATTGGCTTTTACGCGCTTATTAAACGGTGCTACAAATAATTAGCGACCTCTCGATTGTAATATAGCTTCCTAGTGCGTAAATCACATATTTCAAAAAGGATTCTTTTCCGAGAAAGAAAGAAAATTATTTTGAAATTAGAAAAGGCGCGGATAGTTCCTACCAGGAAATGTTAGAATTTCATTAAATTTTTTATGTTTTGTAAACTTTCACAACATTTTATCAAAATTAACACCATTGCTGTTACACAAAAGCTTTTTCTATAATTATGGTACAAAGAGATCTAAATGAAAAACATTCGCTTTCATCACTAGCATAAACCAATTAAAAACTCACTCGCCAAAAATATCGTTTTCTCATATCTTTCCTACCTTCCACTTTACATGCATATAATAACCAAGAAGACATCTGCCGAGCAAAAGCAACGCCCCCCGTCAATATGAAAACCGTCTCGCGTATATGGGAAAGAGAGAGAGAGAGAGAGAGACAACAATTCGCGGCGAGACGCGCAGAATAAACACAGCCACGGCGGCGGCAGCGACGACGTCGGGAAAACAGACGAGGCGAAGTGGGCCGCGAGAATACGTAAGCGAGGTTTACCCAGCGCCCGCCGAATCCCCGATGAGTCTGCGGCCGGACTCGTGCGCGCGAGTTCCGAATTTGAATTTTCGGCAGGCGCGCGCGTGCATGCACACACGGTCGTCGTTTTTCGAGGGGGAGAGAGAGAAATGTGGTGCTTTCGAACGAGGGTAGTGTCGTTTCGAGAAGTGTCTAGGGTTATGAAATTTTTCATTGTGGTAGGGAGGTGGAAGGCTTTTAAGGGTGTCTGGCCGAACGGAGGTCTGTTCTACTTGAGTAGCTGGGTACGGTAGGGCTATTGTGTAACAACGTCAGTACAGTGGATTATTGCATGATAATATAAATAAAATGCTGTTTAAGAAGACAAATAGATATATTTGTACTTTAAAGATGATATGATGTAACTTGGTCAATTTTACACGAACAGCGTACGCATATTCACAATTTTTCACGTACGCTATCAGATGTCGACAATGCTGCCGCGATTTTTCATCTCTCGTACGCTATAGCGACGACGGCGACGAGCAAACGCATGAAAGCTCCGCGGAAAAAGCCGCGGGCATAAACTTCGGGTTCTAATGAAAATTATATTAAAAGTTGGCTAATTGTCGGAAGTTTCTACTTTATTCCTGCGGCTCTTCCAAAAGTCATTAGAGTCATTATTAAAGCGCAGATAATAACGTCGGCAAGTATTTTGATGGATATACGGGGAGCGGCAGACGGCTAAAGCCGCTGAAATTTTCCCATTAAAATATCACGAGTATTCAATTATAAAGTTCACTTTTTGGATCGTGTAGAATGAGAGATGGAAAATGGATGATCAAATGTAGATTATAATTGTGAGTAGTTGTTATGAAAAAATTGAATTGCCAATAGAGAAATGTCGAAATTTAGTTTCTTATTTTTATTTATTATTATGTTTTATATTAACCTTTGCTTTGTAATTAAATAAAATTTCATGAAACAATTTATAATACATATTGTTAAGCTCGAAGAATTTCAAATATTTGATTTATTTCAGGATGCTTTATTGAATTCCCGTGCATTTTTTATACAAATAAATATTTCTCGTTTCCTTGAAAGCTGGTACAAAAAAATTATTTACTGTTAAAAAAACAAATTTACAACTAGTTATCAGAAAAACCAACATCTATAATATCAAAATGAGATTTTAAATTGTCCCATATCATTTCGAGTTAAATAACTTTTAATCTCGAACTTTGAATCATTTTCTACCAGACGTAAGTAAGTACTCGAAATCTCAAAATCTTCCAACTATAAATTCAAAGCAGATTCATTGCACTCGAAAGTCGAGCTGTAACTAATTTCAGACTAATTAAAACGAAACGTATCCAATGCTATACCAACGACTACCCTAAAAAAATAATTACCCCGATAAAGAAACTAAAACGTTTTTTTTTTATTCCCTCGTCGAATCTCACTTTTTGGTCGAAAAAGCAACGCAGAGAAAGAGAGAGCAGAGCAGCTCTCCTCTTAAGACCAAAGCAGTGATTTGAAAGTTAAGCTACGGCTTTCGAGGATTGAGAAAAAGGTTTCCGCCGAGTGAGAGAGGGAGAACTACGAAATTTCCTAGGAAATTGCTGTATTCCCTCAAACGCTTGTGGGTAAGAGAGAGAGAAAGAGAGAAGGTAGAAAAAGAAGCTACGAGAAGAAGGACACCGAAGAAAGGAGCAAATACCGGCCGTGAAGTGGCGGATTCCGCGTAATCCTCAGTCCCGTTCTCTACCGCATGTATATACATGCGATTTTAAGTTGTTATAATGGAGCTCGGTGGGAAGTAAGGAAACTCACACGATGGCGCCGCGTGTTTGTAATTGGATCGAGCGATCGAGTGGCGCCTTGCGACTCATTTCATCAATACAAAACGTAACCTCGATTAGTTGTTTGAACAAGTACAATACATCAACTGTTATTCCAACAAATGTTATTCTAACGAAAATTTGATTAGAATAACACTTTATCTTCTTAAAGAAACTTTATTATTTCGACAAATTTCCTGCCCTTGGCTCTCTCAGTTACGTTTATGTGCACATTAATTATAATTTCATGCACTTATATTATCATCTTCTCTGTATAGCGTATTATTGCTTCACTATTTATTGAATAAATCCATATTATTTCAACCAGTTAATTAATTAAATTCCTTTTTCCAGAACACATAAATCTGATTTAATTCCGTCCCTATTTTCAACCTAAAATAACCTACATTTATGCACGTCACTCCTATAAATAAATGACTCTAAATATAAACAACGGCATTTCCAACACACTTTTCGAAAGAAAAGACTTCCTTCCTCATTTATACCGGGAAATTGTAAACCTCGTCGCACCCGATACTTTAATACAACAATCAATAGCCGCGTCGGCCCCGCGCTCGCTGCATTTTAATTAAAAAGCCCGTGGCCGAGAAAACAAAAGTGTCAACGCGATCGTCTCTCCCTCGCGTCTTTTTTCCTCCCCTCTCGCGTTTCTTCTTTCCCTCGGAGGCGAACTTCGTTACGCGGTACATTAATTGCAATCAATCACGACGGCCGCGTAATACCACGACGGGAAGCAACAGAGGACAGCAGCAGCAGCGTGGCGGAGGAAATAAGAGAACCGAGATTGAAAGTCATTGGCAAAGGCCTCTGCGCGTGAGCAAAACCCGATATTGGATAGAGAAAGAAGGGACGAGGAGGACTGGGGCTTTGGATGTAAAGTCGAGCTAATTAGAAAGTTGACGTTGCAATTAAAAACCGTTGGCTGCGCTGGCCCCTTTTTCGCGCGCTCGGATCGTGTGTAAAGGGAAAGAGAACAGGGGAACGGTGGCACACTGGTTAATCCGGGATTAATGGAGCTTCGATCGCGCCTGCGCGCTACGCGGACTCTATCGCCTTTTATTGTTGCTTTGTGGATAATTTGTCTTTGGTAATCCTCGATGTGTAAGCCGTTCGAGCGGTTAACGTGAAATATTAACTGTAGAATGAAAGCGTCTTAGAAGAATTTATTACGCGTATTATTATTATTGCATGTTAGTTGAATAAAATACTGGTTACATTTTTTATTAAAAAGTAGGCTATAATTCATATGAATAAATATTAATTGTTAGTTCCCCAAATAAATATACACTTGAAAATCAAAGAAAGCGAAGAACCAACCTCTTAATCCTCCTACTTCGAAGACTTGTAATTCCCCAATCCATCACACACGGACTATTCACAGCACTCCGCAATCCTCGACATCAGTCAGTCAGTCAGTCGATGATTTCCGCTGCATCGAGAATCCGGTCAGCCGGCCGCACTCAGCCAATGAAATCGCATCGCTGATCCCCCGCCTATCCTCGTCGTCTAATGTCGACACGGGCCGGCCAAAACAAACGACGAGAGAGGCCGATACACGCGCAGCTCGGCTGTTACGCGCGTTATCGGCCTGTGTAGTAGGTATAAGGGGAGGATGGTAAATGAAACGGTGGGCCTCTCTCTCTCTCTTTCGCTTCGATTCATCGGCCGGATTGATGAGCCGTTGCTGGATAAACGCGCCTCGCGTGCGCCCGGCAATAGATTCTTGGCGCCGGGATTAGCTTCCGGATATAGGTATATCGATGAGGGTTAGGAACATGAGGACGGTTTTGAGGGAACATCGGAGATACGTTACGGGGATTGTGGAATAATGAAAGGGATCCTTTTGATTTCTCTTTTGGTGGTAAGGTTGGGAACGACTTTGTTCGATGAACTTTATATTGGTCAATTTAGAGATAGTAGTTCTACCAATTAGTAATACTATGAGTATATTTTAATCTCAGAAAATCGTTCCATTTCTTTACCGTTCACATTAATCGTTCTTGTGAGAAAAATGCGATAATTAAAAGTATTATGCTAAATTATACCTGCGGAAGTGATAGACAGCTAAATATTATTTGAAACATTTCCTTGAGTATTATTGTTAGCTATTTTGATTTATTACTTTACACGAAAAGTTGAACGCCAATTTTGGATAATCTGCCAAATTAATCATAACCACTCCTGTTGAATCTTTATAGAAAAGCAAATACTTTGCCAAAGATATTAAAGCTGAGCTTTATTACACTTACACGTTTGCGAATTATTGCAAAACTTATAAATTAAATGTCTTAAAGTGCTAGAAATTCTTAATTAAGAAACTTTGATAATATTCTAGTTGGCAATTAAACTCGCAATATATAAATTTAAAAAAAAATGGCTACACAATAGAGATTACCTTTGGTTGGGAAAGTTTGTTTGTCAAGATGCCCTTGAATCGAGTGTCTCAATTAAGCGACTTAAAAAATGTTCAATTTAAAAAAAAACTGTCAACTCTCTTGCAAAGTTTGAAAATCACTATAGGGATATATTGAAATATAATGACTGGCTAAACTTGTGCTGTATCTACTTACTGATCAACTTTGTCACAAAATTCATAACTCCCTAACAGCGTAGAATAATTTATACAGAGTACTTTTCATACTTTGAAACACTCCAGTTCATACATGAATTTTCTCCCAAGTATCACTCTTAAACTTTTCACCTTGAACTTTACCATTTTCCAAAAAACTCGCCCCTTCTCTCATCACCTTGCACTTCGAAACTTTCCGTATTCAAAAATTTTCAACTGACCTTTTCCCCCGCGATCCCTCGACAACCTGCCTCCGCAAATTGAATTCCTCTCCTTCGCAGGGTAATCCCTCCGCAGTCTCTCCCCCGTCCTTATTACGGGAGCCCGCCGCACGCTACCACCGCCATGCGTCATCGTGTACACACCCGAATTTTCATCCGCGAGGAGTTTGCACCAGCGCACGGCAGCAGCGTGTTTGTACAGGCGCGAAAGTCAAGCGCGCGCGCGCGAGCTCTCCGAAATGTAGATTCGCCCGTGTTTGAAATAAGAATGCGCGCGCACGCCGTGTGGGAGAGGAAGGGCTGCTTGCTTTTTGGACTGTTTTTGTTGATCTAGGGAATTAACATCGAGGCGGAAGAGAGAGAGAGAGAGAGAGAGAGTTGAGTCGAGGGAAAGGGAGAGACAGATAGTTAGAGGCGACACGTGTTTTGATTCGTTGAGGTGAGGCTGAATTTCGTCTAAGGGGAGAATTTCCGGGTTTGACGTTCGGGACGCGTCTTGTTTGGTTGCGTTGGATTATTTATTAGTTTCGATGCTTTTCGGGGCCTGGATTTCCATAAGAATAGTGATTAAAGTATTTTAGGAATCGACGGTGTGCTTAAATAAATCTTATATCATAAGCATTTTCTTTTGTTCTAAAAATTCACAATTTTGAAGATATCAAAGTATTTTTTGTTCATTTTAGTGTTATGAAAACTTTATGGCACGATAAAAATAATTTAAACAATTTATCTGTAGAGCACGTTTTCATGAAAACCGAGTAATATACAGCTAAAGTATACAATATAATAGCGAGCTATTTCCCAGAAACTGTTTCCACTGATTTATAAACCCATTAAAGTGTGAATTTCGTAAAGTTCAACTGCAATGAACCTTGCAGTTAAAAGCGTAAATTTTGTTAATTCAGCAGTTTTTCTCGCTCTGACCGGTACCGACATTATCAGGGAAATATTCTGTAACTATATGCGATTCCACAATTTTTCATTTTATTTTCTCAATTATTATGAAAACTAATTTTCACATGTGTATTTTTTTCTTTTCGGGGAATGTGTAAAAATCTTTTAAAAGACACCAAGGTGGATGCCTACCCACAACAAACAATATAAATAATAATAATAATAATATATATATATATATATATATATACACACACAACTTCTACTTATCTTTTCAAGTCTAGGTATATAACATTTTGATAGTATATCTTCTACATGGGGTAATAAATATTTTGAAATTCTGGTTTTGAAATATGAGAATGTCTCACTAACATGTCAATATAACAAACCCGAATTCAGAGACATACAAAATGAACTTTTGCTTCCTCCTAGAGGAAGCTTTTTTTGTTTCTTAAAGATTGGTATACCTTTACTCCTGTTATTTTCTTCTCGATAGGAAAAATTTTTTTTTTTTTAAGAGTTCTTTAATGACCAGATCAAAACCAATTCTACTATTTCTATCATACTTCTATCAACTTAAGGGGGCAAGCCATGGTTGAACCTGAAAAAAAGCTATTGTATTAATTCTTTAATAACAAAGCCAATATATAATTTTAAGAGTTCAAACTTTTTT
>JAPYZO010004427.1:0-11309 GCA_030522905.1 Torymus flavipes | reverse complement strand
AAATTATTAGATGTCGAGTATATCCTTTCGTTCCTATATAATATAGCAATTTTTGTTACATATTTAATAAATTTTCCTATGACATTTCTCTCAGTGTAGTGATTATAAATGAATTAAACATTCAACAGATAAATTAGTTTGAAATTGGAAAAGCTGGTAGTAACAATTTATTGTATATAAAAAGACACTACAATACTTAAAAATTCTATCTATAAAATATTTATGTATTCTACAAATTTAATCTGGTCAAGTGCAAAAAGAATAAACTCAATAAAAATTCAAAATATTGTGTTCTAATTATTCAGGGCCGCATGAAACCGATGCGTCTTTTACATGAATATGAATGAAGCAGCAGATTCCCAGCTAACTCATGTGTAATAATTCACAATAGGAGCAAGATACAACTCATTAAAAGTACTGCAGGTTATTTTTATAATAACAAAATTCAGAAAGAGGTTGTTATATGAGAAGTAAAATAAACTTATATTAATCGACATTATTCATCAGAGAAATAATTTTATAACATATTTTTTAAGATAATATTTTCCACTTTCCACATCATGACATCAGTGTGTGCGCTCCAGTGATGATAAATATTCAACGTGAGTAATGAAGATGAACGAGCTTCGACAGAAAGACTTAAAAATGCTCTGAAGATCCGGTAAAGCACGGGTTTGCTATCAAATGATGTATGATTAAGGCCGCCTTCAAAGAGACGTTAAATATTTCATACTTGATTAAATATGTTTGTGATATATTCGCTCTTCATGAATAGGGAATCACCACTGAGCAAAAAATTAAGCTGCCTCTAGATGGATCATCCCTCGCGCGGCTCTAAATTCCCGGAGCAGATAGTTTTCTAAAGTTTTTCGAGCTTAATGTAAAAAATTGAAGAGAGAGAAACCTTTGAAGAATATGAAATACTATTTTTGAAAACTTCCATATGTAAGATAGATATATTGTGCTTACATTTTGCGTTTCCAAATGTACACATTGTGTATCTATATACATGGAAGTTTTCTGACAGTTTAGGACGTTTGGAATTTTTAAATTGAATTCGAGATGATTAAGATAATTTCATAAACGATCAATTACATATCAATACCAGAAAGGATTATATAATTTTGTACAGCAAAAATAAATAACTTAATTATGAACATTATTAGTATTAACAAATAAAAAAAGATACATTCACTACCTCGACTAACCTCAAAATGGCAAGTACTTAATTCCAATAAAGGATTCAAAAGAGTTTTTAATTATTTTTTATTCAAAATTATACATTGAAACATTACAAATTATTCTGTAATTACTTTCTCCTTCGCATAAAAAGTAAAACCCTGGTATTCAGCATTAATTTCCACACTACTCTAATCAACAGCCTATTCCCGGCTCTACACACATCGAGATAAGTGCCAGAACATCCCGTTCCCTTCGGCCTCATCAGAAACCCCTTGTTCCACGCGCATTGCCCGGCTTTTTCTATTTTCCCAACTATTTCCCGGCTCTGCGCCTTTCCATCCCTTTTTTCAAAGACAGACACAGAGTGAGAGTGAGAGAGGGAGAGAGAAGGAGAGAGAGAGAGAGAGAGAGAGAGAGGGGGAGAGAGAGAGAGAGAGAGAGAGAGGGGGGGGGGGGAGAGAGAGAGAGGAGAAAACAACCGCGGAAAATGTTCCGGATTAATCACGGGAGGATTGTTTGCCAGGACAATGGCGGTCAGATCCAATTCGCCGAGTGCCGTGAAAATGAGAGAGAGAAAGGGACAGAGATAGGAAGACTCGTAGACGTCTCCGCCGGGTGAAAATCCTATCAGCCCATGGTTTGTTTTCTTGTTTACAGCATTGGAAATAAGATCGCCAGAGCGGAGGTAGTAGGGTAGTTTAAAAAAGTTGGTAGATTTTTCCCATTAAAATGGAAATTGGTCGTATTGTCTAACGCAGTTTAATTGAATTTGCATATAAATTGTAAAAGAAAAAGTAGCTTCGTCCAGTGGCACTTCTTGTAAAAGAAGCGGATAATGAGTAGTGATATCTATCTTTTTGATCGATTATCTCACGATGTTAATTGAATTTTTGATTGGTTGAATTCAATATAATCGATAGGTTTGTATGAAGCTAAATCAGCACCTGAAATCAAACGTCACTTCCGTAAAAGAGGCAGTGATCGCGACGACAGTATCTAATGGAAACATCTCTGTCTATTCAATAACTGTAGAATGCAAATAAAGTGGGAAGACGAAATTTGATTTAAAAGGTTGGAGAAATTATGATCACCTGCACGATATTGCATAACATAAATAACAACCGTAAAGGGATTACATTATAAAATAAGCGAAATGCCATCCGGTGGAAAACGCATTGCCCAATGGGACAATGAGACTCATTAAATTATTAATTTAAAATACAAGGAAAATACCTGCATATTTCGTATAAATTGGCTGGCCTTGTGAAACCAATTGATTTCTACAGGATCGATCGTATTCTGCTTGATAATTCTAAATAAAATTAATAACATAACTCTCGCGTTGCGCAAGTACTCGTTGACACGATAATAAGAAGTGTACACTCATTATACAATTCGATTACGTACTTGTAATCGTACCGAGAAAAAGACTAGAAGAAGACGAGCAGGAAATCACTTTCTTGCTTGCGCGCGAAATTTCACAGTTCACTGCAACGTTAATGTTACCGCTTTATGAAGAAATTTAGAAATTAAGATATCGCTTAGTCGTCGATGTATAAATAATTGCTCTTTCCTGCCGAGGAGTCATATTAAAACCGACGATGCAGTTTTGGTCGTACTTTCTAGCCTCACTTTTTTGCCCCTGGCTATTTATAGCAAGAAAGAGAGTGCAATTTTCCAATAACGCGACTTATGGTACTGAAAATTATTGCTAGAACAAAGAAACGACTTACGAGAGTGGAACTTGTAAAAATAAGAGGTACAAACACATATTATTAAAAATATTATACGGTTCTTAAAAATTTTAAAGTAAAAAATTTTTCATTGAAATAAAAAAATTTTAATTAAATCAATGTTGCTTGTATTCCGTAGTATAAAATTTGACTTCTAAATTTTTAAGCCAGTACTACGAGCGTTGTAATAGCTCAAAATAACAGGCGTTGACACCATTCAGTGTTGACCTACAAATTTTCGATGTTAACACCGTCGTATGCTGAAATATGTAGTGTAATTCACGAAATGTTTTGGAAATGTACAAAATAAACGCGTTGAATTTCAACATTTTGAAATTAACTATTTGCATACATTGTCACAACTTTCTTGATATGTTTTACTTACTCAAGTAAACTGTAATATTTCTACTTTTTCATTTAGTCAATTCTTCAATTTCTAAAATATTTCTTTTCCGTTGAATTAGATATAGCTCTAAGATTGATTAGGTATAGATGCATCTAAATTGATTGTTGGATTCCTCTAAATCATAGAAAAAAGCCGTAGAATACAATTTGATATCTTTCATCTAGTCTAACCTCAAAAGTAATTGGATTTCGATACTTATAAAAGTTTCGAGATATTAAAATGTACGATTCCATGATAAAAGATAAATGCTATGAGCTATAATACAATTTTTTCAAATTAATTTGTTTACTTTATTTTAGTTTGTAGATTCAATGCCCTTTAAGATAAACTCTTCACATTAAAACACATACCCTATTTTATCTTCTATTTAATCAGTTGTAATGAACGTGCTTGCCAACAAAACAACAACTAACCAAAGAATTTATATAATTCACGTTCAACTGATTATCACCCGATTTTCAAGGTTACATTGTTTACGTGAACCTCGGGAAATACCCGAACGAAAGTTCTCACGCGCGCACACACTCCTACGCGTAATCCTATTTACATAACAAACTCGAAAATACGCTGGCCAAACTAGCGCGTCCCTAAATTTTTCATCGCTTCTCCAACATTCACGGCGCCAACCCCGAGTCTCTATCTATATTTCGAATCGCGCGCGAGCGGAGCCATCCTTCCAGACCGGTGCGCACACACGGCAGTCAATAATTCAAAGGCTCCGCGCGTTCCGCGGCGGTTAAACGCTCGCTCTCTCCCCCCATACGTAATCGAATAATGTATATTCTAATAGAATAAGGAAGCGGATGGAGAGTGAGAGAGAGCGAGAGAGAGAGAGAGAGAGAGAGAGAGAGAGAGAGAGAGAGAGAGAGAGAGAGAGAGAGGACGAAATCACGGGGTCGAGAAAATGCAAGGCTCGCGGAAAGTTTTTACGGCCAGGGTGGCAGTAAAGAGCCTATGCGCGTCTTGTCGATAAAACACGTCTGCATCGATATATGGATTTTTTACACTGCCGTATATACATCGGATGCAGACAAGCCTCTCTCTCTCTCTCTCTCTCTCTCTCTCTCTTGAGAGTTTTCTGTGTTTTTTTCGTCTGTAGCCGGTGGGGCGGAAAAAGCGGAAAAAAGTGGGGGGAAAAGAACGAGCAAAGCGCGGAAAATAAAGACGTCAAAGCGTCATAACGGACTATTAGCGGACGGCGATGTTGGCTCACGGATGAAAAGTAGGAAAATGGGTGAAAAAAATACGAGGGAGAGGAATATTGCGCGGGGTTGGGAACGAAAAGTCGCTGAGTACGAATGGACTGACGAGTTTTTTTCGTGAAGAGGGAGAGAGAAAGAGAGGAAGTTTTTGTCAGACGCGAAATGAAGTTTTCGTGAATAATTCAGCTCTGGCGGGTATTCAAAATTAAGGTTTGGTTAGCTATACTTTTAGAGTTAACGCACATGAAAAATTTTCAACTCAAGATTATTAATGTTGGAAAAATTAAATTTTAATTCAAATTTAGATTTGAAATATTGTTCTACCTATTGTGTTTATTGATTACACGAATGAGGATGGTATAAAAATGTATCATGAGCAATCTAAACTTTGGAGAATGATGGATAAAGGATATGAATTAATTCATTAATAAGTTATATCACCGCTAGAGGGCGACCACTAATTTACTAATACCCTCAATAAAAGAAATAAAGTAATTCTCACTAAAGTAATATTTTGAATTAGTTAATCTTCTTTAGTTACATAAACAAAAATTCTTACAAGTACCTTGTTGTAACAAAAAGCTTTCAAAAAGACAACTAAAAAGTGTAAACGAGAATATGACGAAGACCTCATGCATGTCACACTAGAATTTCCACGTTAAACGCGGAAAATTGAGAACGCGTAACAGGGAATCGAGAGCACGGCTGCTCGCTCGCGCGCGTGCGCGCCAAAGAAAAACTGTCAAAGATACAACAAAGGGCTAGACATGCGGCGCCGGTTAGAAACGAGAGGGAAAAAAAAGCCCCAACGCCAACTTTCCACCTCCGGCGACGAGCGCACGCGCGCGAACGAACCAACCAACTCTGCATTTCATTTTTCGCGCTCTCGTGACTCTCTCCCTTTCTCTCTCCTGCTCTCTATATAGAAGAACGAAATATAAAGACAGAGTCCCCGACTGTGGCATACTCGTGCGCGCGCGAAAACTTGTGTAGTCCGTTGCACGGGCGAAAAAGTGAATCGTGAAACAAGAACAAAGGGCGGGACGGTCGCGTGGAAAAAAGCGGGTCGCCGGATTTTCATTCGGCGGGAAAGTTTTCGAGTGGGGGTTGGGCGCCAAGACTCATTTTCGCGCGGTGGCGTCGATTGTCGTCGCGAGGCGAAAGTTTTCGCACGCGAGGTTGGGCGTGAGAGAGATTTACGTAACTTTGGACAGCCGAGCTTGCGGACTTTCGGTGTTATTTCCTTCGCCGCGTGCAGTTTCGCGCTCTTTTTGCTCGCACCCAAGACATTGAAATTCGCGCCAAAACTTGAGTGTAGCTACGTGTATATCGTGCACGTGTACGCGTGATGTTTGTGTTTACGGTCGATGGAACAAGAATATGACTTATATGAGTGCGCTTTTATTTTTTTATGCATTATTATATTTTTTCGTCTTATAAAAATAATAGTCTCCATTGATGATTATTACTTATTTTGTCTCCATCCTTGGATGATAAATTCATGAGCGCTCGTGATTTTTAGATTCTCAATTTCAATCCAATTATTTGAATTTTCATTTTAAAAATTTTTTATTAGTGCCCCACTCTACCCACAATATGCATTTCCATTCTTTATGATAATTTGTGATAATCATTCCGTAACAAAATGTTTATTTACATTGGTAAAAACATTCACGTGAGCGTAGGACTGGTATACTCTTACTAACTTACAAACTAACTTATTCCTATTATAAAAAGGAGATAGCGATTTATTATCGAATTGAAACTTAAAGCCAACTTCAGAGCGTTATTCAAAAATTTCATTGGCTGATATAGTAGGTAAGATAGGTTAGTGTCTACATATGTGCGTAGCGCGCTCTGCTTTAGAATCTAGTATACTAAAATTAACAAACTTGATGCACTTGAAATTTTCAAAACTTCACAGATACTTTAGAAGCAGTATATGCATTTGCAGCAATGGCTGAGTTTAATTAACATCTAGAGAGATATGGTCTACTGCCGAGTAACATAAATTATCTATTTTTGGATACCTAATTTTAAAATTTTTTTTTAATTATATTGTTGCTATTTGTTAGGTTTATTTTAGTTCCAAAGACAAAGAATTAAATGTTCTAACCGCTATTAAATAGCAATTCTTATTACTGATCATCTTATCGTGTCGGGGTATTCGTATACTTTTTTTCCTTGTATTGATTTTTTGATTCAGAAATATATTTGTTAGTTCCCCATAATGATACGCAAGTGATTCATAGATGAATAATTGTTCGATATTCAATGGACGTCCGTCCGTAACGAATGTATTTTTATATATAATTTTTAAAATTCTTTTTGGAGATTTTATAATGTTCTTAAACTATTCATGTATAAACCACCCCATGCTATTATCCCATAATTTATTATACAATTGAAGAATGCGTAATACAGTGTCAATATAGTCTTTATTTGTGTATTTTAAAATAATTATACATTACCAACGTAGCATTATTTTTTGCAGAAACAACAGCAGAAAATTTATTAACGTACCTGAAACAAAACAAAAGTAATCCATTTAATAACTCAAAAAGACTAATTAGCGTGAAAAATATTATTAAATGGTGTAAATACGTTCTTAAAAAGCTTATTCATTCCATTCCATTTCATATTCATACATACAATGAAAACAATTATTATGTAATTTCACGAATTAACTGTATTAAATAAACAAACTCCCATTGTATTCCTTAATAAGTATTTTCTTCCGAATTATTATAAATCACACGATTCTCATACGGCTAAAAGAAGTTAATTTTGTTGACTCCGAAAAAGAATAAAAAGGATTAACTCGATCATTCATTCTTTCGCCACGCCTATCAACGATACATTATAAAAACCATGGTTCATTCTTCCAAACACAATAACAAAATACTGATAATCGATAAAAAAAAGGAACCAATTATTATCAGTTCGATCGCATCACAATGCATACAGACAATAAAAAAACGGTTTTCTTTAACCACACACGCATACTTATTTCCACGTATACACACATACAAGTACACCACAACAACCTCATCATCTCCAAAACGCTACAACTCCTCTGAGCCTGGCGTCATGCGGCAGACGAACGAGAGAGGGAGAGAGTGTGAGAGAGAGAGAGAGAGAGAGAGAGAAGGGAGAGAGAACCACGTGCATTAGAAAGTTCCGCTGCATTACCGTACGCGCATAACCTATTCATTAGCGCCACCGCGCGAGCGCGCGCTCTCAGTGTATATCTTTTCACCGTCAAGGTCAACGCCTCTCGCGCTCGCGCACGTGACCCCGCGCGGCAGGAATTCCCTCTCGATGATGAAGCGCGTGCGCAGGCGGACAAGCAGGTTCGTAGGGATTTATCGGCGGTCTACCGTACGCCTTTTGGCATACTTTTAAAGGGTCTCGGGTTATCGAGTTTATGCTGATTTTATGGAAACATCCGGTGTGTAAAAGCGATAGGGAAAATGAATGCGACGAATCGAAAGTAGGTAGTTTTAGTAAGACTGTAGGTTAATTGTTTATAGAGGGGAGAATATCGTTGGACTTTACGAGTACACACGGTTGCCAAATGTTGCGGTTAATTTGGCTTTACGATCATGCAAATTCGTGTCGCACCATGTGCGTATCGATATCAAACGTCTATTTGAGCAAAACCATAATGTTTAATCGTCGGTTGTAAAAAAAGAAGTGTATGCGTAGTTTGTAAGCATCAGAAGGAGGCCTACACTTCGACAACTTTCTTTTTACTCGCGATCCTAGCGCGTGAATCCGTATTTAGGCGTGGATCCGTTACGAAAAACAGGTAGCCAGTCACGCTTTTTCGAGAGCTGAGCACGCAGCAGACATTCGCCTCACTTTTGGTTTCAACTTTAAAACGCTCTTTGACCTACACTCCCTCGCCTTCTTCCACATTTGAACGGTCAGTTCGCCATAAATTTTATTTATACGTGCTGTCGAGCTGTACATATATACACGTAAGACAAACGTTGCCACGCTGCTCTGCTGCTCGTAAAATCGAAGTCTACGTTTGTGTATGTGTGCAACAGCAACGCGCCTTCACTGGATCACCTGTTTCACGTATATATATACAACGCGACGCGTGAGGCACTTTCTAATTATTTCCATTATTGGCGCTCGTTCTCGTTTTTTTCTCTCTCGCTCTTTGTTACGCGCGCAGATATCGATGGGCCAGTTACGCGTTTTTGGTTGTTGTCTAAATTGATTTCCGTGTAGGTAGATATCACGTAATACTAGATAGTCAATAGGCTAGTTAGATTTTTTTTTCTTTTCGGTTTTCGTTTATTGTGCGATAACTAATGATTGTTGCTGCCTCGGTTGGGTGGAATATATTCTATACACTGATGCCGGCGATAACTGTACTACACCCGTGATTTCACGTTTCGGCGAGAATTGAATGCGTAAGTGGCGGTAACTGGGTAAATGGGTTAATCGGCGTTTTTTCGCCTGTCGAACTTTGATTATCATAGTCGAGGTCCTGACATACGGGATTTAATTAGCACTGTCAAAACGAGTTTAGGATAATTGACGCCCGCGTAATTTGATAATGGTTTTCTTCA
Organism: Torymus flavipes; assembly: GCA_030522905.1. NCBI lineage: Eukaryota > Metazoa > Arthropoda > Insecta > Hymenoptera > Torymidae > Torymus > Torymus flavipes. The sequence continues at coordinate 2,200 of JAPYZO010004427.1, read as the reverse complement.
ACGTTTGAAATTTGCTAATGTGTCTTTAGCGTCACTTACATCGAGTAAGAAAATTACTAGACGAAGCCGAGTATTTATTCAAATTGTTTTCAGAGACTAGAGTCAACTCCCAAAATGTTACATGATTACAGGTTTTCATTATAATTTCAACTAATCGTTCAAACAGATATATGAATTTTGAGTAAAAATAATATGTGTAACATTTTCTATAAGTACTACATGACTTCTAGAATTTCAAACCAATTAAAAACGTCAATTAAAGTCTGAAAAGTTATGATTTAAATGATCGGAAAATTATGAAATTTTATACTCACAAATCCACCTAGAGTAGTCTGTACCCCCGAGTTTGAGAGACAGTTCTGTTTTTCTCTTGTCTAATTAGAATTGCAATTAAAACGGTAACTTAAAACAGCCTAGGGCACAGTAGCGCTTAATTCTCAAGGCTAACAACCGACAGTTCCATCGACAACTTTTATACACATATGTATGTATGTAAAAAAAAAGAATATGCGCGAGAAAAATAAGCTTGAGGAAAATCATTTTCCTTGCCAACCATGCACAAACAAACTAACGACTTTCCGCTCTCTAATCATAATCGCAGCTACCATTTCGTCAGGGAAACTCAAAACTCTCACATTATCATCATACACCTTTTGTTTAGCAGCGGAAGTTTATCCGAGATTTAATAACCATGCGCGCATGCGCCGGCTGCGCGGATTAAGCAGTCCGTTAACGGGAAAAGTTAAATGTCGCACGCCGGCCTGCCGGCGGGGAAAAACAACCGAGAGATGAGAGCGAGCGTCCGGGCGTCGGCGATGTGCTAAACTGGGAATTAGCGCGCGAATGACCGAGTTTTCGAAAATTATTCGTCAACTTTCGCCGTCAGGTTTGCGGCTTTCGTTGCAGAGCTATGCCCAGCTCGGAATTGCGAAGTAACGAGAGAGAAAAAAGGCGTGTACGCGCGAGGAAAAACTAGAGTCGATAAAACGCTCGTTTTGGTGATTGCACGCTCGTCCAAACGATGTTTCTGCCCGTGTATTTTGTGTGTTTTTGCTCGGAGTTTGAGGGAATTATTTCATTATGGAGAACGAACTAATGCACGGTTCGTAACCTTACATCTTTTTTTTTCAATGACTTCCGTAGAAACTTTGGAGTAAACATGGTAAATATAATTGGTAAATAGAAAATTTCTTTATTGACTAAGAACTTTGTACTTTCACATTCTCTGGCAGTTCATTTCCTTCTTGAAATGAAAATGACGTACGTCATTCCTAAGTGTTACCGAACACTTGAATTTTCTTTTGGCGCCCAACAGATGTTTTCATCATCGCTGCATCGTCTTTTTCATTTGACTGCATACTTTTGTAATAAAAGTCGTATAACAACTCAATTACTGTTCATTGCAGTCATAAATAACGCTTAAACGGCTAATTATGTCTCTTTCATAATTGGGCGCCAAAATTCAGTCTTGACGACCGAAAATATAATTAATTGCGTAATTAGAATTTAATTTTATTAGCTTTAAATGGGCTATAAAAGGGAATATTATAGTGCAAAATGTTCAAGAAACATTAAATATACTTCGTACTTTAAGGTTTATTTTTGGCGCCCAAAAATAATTTTAGTGGATACATATATATTTTTGCAATGACTAAGTACCAGACCATCGTACATCCGAAAATTGAGATTTTCTGCAACCACAAAAACCAAAACGTGCTCAAAGTTTCCGCAGTTTTTCTTAACCGACAGCAATAAAAAGGTGACGTTTACGGAGGCCGCGGCGCTTTGTTATATATTTGTTTTTGCGCGCTTTACTTTCCGTTTCAGTTTCTATTAAGTTTAGCAATCGACCGAAACGAATTTCCAGCTCCGGAGCGAAATCCCCTTCGCTGCCAGTGGCTGCTGCTGCTGCGCCCAAATAACGTTCGTCCATTTCCAGATCCAACCGTCGCGCGCCCATGCTTGCTCTCAGCAGAGGGTCATTCTGCTTTTGGATTTTCAATGGTAAGCCGCAGAGCGCCGGGCCTTTATGCAATGCGCACTGGTCGAAGAGAGAGAAGGAGGGGGAGAGAGAGAGAGAGAGAGAGAGAGAGAGAGAGAGAGAGAGAGAGAGAGAGAGAGAGAGAGAGGGAGAGAGAGGGAGACCGCGCGGATACTGCGAGAGTGATTGAGCGAATGAGAGCGAGAGAGAGAGAGGGAG
>JAPYZO010004426.1:0-19406 GCA_030522905.1 Torymus flavipes | reverse complement strand
AAAAAAAAACTATTGAAAATTAATATTTATCAAGTCATTCGAAGTAAATACGAATCGTCGACGAGAAAAAGAGAGAGAGCTTTGCTTTCCCGGCGAAAAACTGCTTTGCGAAGCATCAATTATTGAAGCCCGTCGGATCCTCCCCTCCCTGAATTTATCGCGCTTGTTCTTCGATATTCGTCGACTTTCTCAGCCTCGATTTTTCATGAGAAATTTACGAGGAAAGAGGAGTCCGGGGGAAAAATCACGCGCCCCGAGCTGTATACTCGATTCCGAACACGTGCCGTGGCAGCATATTGCGCTATGAAGTTCGCGCGCGCGCGCCATCCTGTTTTTCGCTGCTTTTCCGCGCCTCGCGTCTCGCCATTTTTCCCCAGCATGATATCTCTTTAAGGAGAGTCGGCGGGCTTTAGAAGCGCTTAATTTTTGATGCGCTCTAGTACCGGGCTGTATTGCAATAACGCGTTATTAAATGCATTTTTGACGAAGGGCTGCGGAAACTTTGGAAGCTCGTTTTGGGGCGAGGTCGCATGTTAAATGAGGTTTTTAATGATGGAGGATCAGGGTAAATTGATGATAACGTACTTTTCTTTGTTTGATTTTAATGGTGGATTTTTACTTACGATGTTGTAAGTACTAATAAACGCACAAAAATTAACTGAGCAATTTGGTTCAACTTTTATTAGAGTGAAAAACACACGTATGTGTAATATTATAAAAGCCGTAGGAAAGTTTTTCATTTACAAAAATCAAGTTCATGATTGAGATACATCATAAAAATGTTTTAATATAAAATTTTAATGGATTGAACGTTTATTAAGTATTACTAAATTTATTCTTGACTTAAATACAAAAGAGCTTTGTGCAATTTACCCTGCTCAATATTACATTTATTAACAGATTTTTAATCTGATAGAAAATAAACCTTATTTTTCATTATTATAATATTTTTTATCAATAAATTTTATAATAAAAATACATAAACGAATAATAAAAAAGTTACTTTGTGCTTGAAATATCAACAATAACTAAGAAATACATATATTTTGCGAGCATAAGCTATAGAATCGTTCAATTATAATAATTGATTATTCTATCTTAGGAAACTCACGAAAAATATATTTTTGTAGAGTAAGAATTCAATAAACTGGAATCACTTTAAACATGCTACGGAGATATATAGTTTTAGATAAAAATATATTCAGTAATTTAAAATTTCGTTCGACTTTAAGGCTATAATCCATTTTAATAAAAAAGGACGAAATATATTGTATACAAAAAAATGCCGACATGCCTTCTTTATTCTATACTCAGAATTTAAAATTTCTACATAGAAAATAGACTTAATATACTTATACACTTTATTAATATATTATTATAAATAATTTTCAATATATGGCTTTAAATATAAACGCAATAAATAGATCAGTGAAAAACTATTACGTAATTTATTAAATTATATAAAAATTAGTTATCACAAGTGCAATATCAGTTAGCAAGAGCTAAAAAAATTATTAACAATCCTAATCGAGTCACAAGAGGCACTGCCAACGCTTTGGATTGGTTATAAGTCGGTATAAGTCACTTAAGACTATTAAACATATGAATTCGATAAACGAAAATTTTAGTTTTAAATAATGACTTTTGTAACGGGAAAATCCGCTTAAAAATCATTTATTGAATAAACATATTTATATAATATATACATGGATAATGATCAAAACTTTTCTTATAATAATCAAGTAAGTATGAAATATATTAGGAGAAAAGGAACGGTCTTACGAATGTAACTTATTGTTATTGATAATTAAAGTTACCACATTTTTTTCTAATTAATGTCTCATTATCGAAAAAAGTGTTGTAACCTTAGTTATTGAAACAAATGTTAAAAAGACAAGATTCTGTGTATCCTACTAACGAAAATCATAATAAATACTCAAAATGCATGTTCGTCAATGAACGATATGGTCATTTCATTTTAACGGTTGACTGTTCAACGTTAATTATGCAAATTAGTCAATGGAGAATAAATCATATTTATATAAATCAATAAGACAAGAAGCGAATTCCATTATATCACGTGAATAATAAAAATAATAGATAAATAATAATTGTTATTATACGAATTAAATGTTATATACTTACGTAGATAATGTTATGGTTGATCCGTAATTTATGTAAGGTGATAAAAACATATATGAGAATAATGTTAATCAATCTAGACTATAACACAATGGCACACCGAATGTCTTAAAAAAATTTTTGTACGATATTACAAATACGAAACATGCGATGCACAATTCGGTGTGCATTCGTTGAATTCGCGATGAGATTACGGGCAAATATTATAATGGTTAATATAAAAAAAATTGTACGAGCAGTAATATACATATATATATACATATTCTGTCGTTATAAGAACACATGCAAAGTCGTACTGTCGCGTGATCGCAATGAGCGTGACGAGCAAATGGCTCCTAATAAAATTTACTGTATGATAGATGCACTAGTTATTGACTTTGGCCTACTTACTTTTTTAGTCTCTCTTCTCAATGTGTACATTCTTTTAATGGAGGAATGTGCAGAATAATTTTGATTATATCAAATGATAGCAAAATTAGGTATTGGTTAAAATTAAACATATTCATAGATCGAAATTTGTTATTTTCATAAACTTTATAATTCACGATTTCATTGTATGAATAACAGGAGCATCTATCAAATTGCCTAATTACAGAATTAGACGAACTTAACTTCACTACCAGATTTGTCTAATCACCTTCATGTGATGCAACGCGCTGTGACCTACGAATGGCGAAAACAGCGTTGTAAGCAAAAAAAAATTAATACTGGAATGTTAATAAAAAGATGTATTTGTAGATACTCAATCAAATGTTTGCATTTAGCTGGTCTAAGTGCATCTTCGGCGACTTAGTTAGCGATCGTTTTTCTCAAAGTAAAGGTCAAAATAAAAAAATAAAGAGAAAAAAATATTTATGGCCGTAATAACTGGTCGTTGATAATATATACATGTACTGTGATTTTTATCGATCGTCATGTTACTGAATTTGATGTTATTGAAAATTTTATTGTCTTGTAAGTTCGGACATTGCTTAGCGAGGAACAGACTGGGAATTTTTAAATTAAATTACTTCATTTAGTGATATTACGGGACTCTATACGAAAAAAGAAAAATTTATGCGTAAAAGCAATAAATTTAAAAAGGACACGAGGCTTGAAAATTTCATATAGATGAAAGGTAAAATTAAAAATTAATATATACATCTAAAAAGTCTATTAAAAAAATTTAGCGAGAAAATTATATCTAAAGATCAAAAAAGAAAAGCCACACTCCCAATTAAAATGAAAAATTCGTTTTAATTAAATCGAAGCGCGTAACAGCAGATGCTGTCATTCGCTGGATATTCCCAAGTTGTGACTGTTCTGCCTTAAAGAAACGCCAGATGTGTGATTTCGTCAGGGGCCAGCTGCGCCTGTATTAGTTTTTTTATCAAGCTCCTCATACACGTTGCTGATAAAAATTGCGTTATAGGTTTTTTACGTTTCGTTAGAGAATCTTGAAAAATTCTAGACGATTGACTCTCGATGATCTTTTGGAACGTTTTCATGCCACGTAAAAGAAGCGTATGCAATGAAAAGCATCTGATATAAAATTGTTTAAGCTAGCGAAAATGTTTTATGTTATTTTACATTCTGTATGAACGGTACCTACTTTGGTTGTAAATAAAGTCTGTTATTAAAATAACCATTGTTTTACGAGCAATTTATTTATCTCTCTTGATCTGTGAATTCTATGAAAGGAAGAAACAATTATATTTGTGGAATTTTATTTATGCACAGAACTTATATTAAAACACGATAAGGTTCAGTAATGTGGAGGCACACAAAGTTGACCCAGAATGTTCATTTTCCTTTTATTTGTTTTTGTGCAGCATTCGTAATATTATTGCTGGAGATAAATAATTATATGAAACTAATTTTAAAGACAAAAATTGTCAGGGTCAACGAAGCAGATATATTTGTGAAATGATTACATTATTTCCAGAGCTGTTCAACAAAATTACTAGGTTGCGTGCTGAAACGTATAATACGTAAGTACATATTTATACATCCTTTAACCTTTTATTATGTTTTAAAGCAGTATATTTTTTGTAAAGTTTAAATGTCCTCGCCATATTACGAAAGCTGCTGCGATATCTTATGATCCACTTAAGTAAAAAATTATTCCAAAATAAGTAAATGTATTCGACTTTTATAATGAAGATCTATATACAATATTACTAAAATACTATTCGGTAGATAAAATACTCTTTCGTTCAACAACCATTCTTGAAGCATTTTAATTACTTCTATTATCTACCCTTATTCTTCGAAATATAAACTATTTGAGGATAAAATATTACATAAGTCGTCAAACTAAAAGACTTTAGGTAGGTATTGTATCGTTTGACTAGTCGGAATCAGAAGAGAGATCACGATGACGAATCTTCCCATCGACATCGAGGACACGCTTAATTAGGCCTCTACAAAGCGACCGCACACTTCTCCAACCTAATTAATCGAGCGCCTACACTCGCGCACAGCATCAATCCGACGGGCGCTTAATCAAAAGAAATTCTCACTCATCAGCCGCTCGTTCCGCATTCGCGTGCGCGGCGGGGTAATTAATTCGCAGAAGGGTCTCACGCGACGCTTGCGCGTGAGAATTAGAAGTGCACTCGCTAGGAGAAACAAGCGGGACACCGGTAAGAGAAAAGAAGATAGAAAGAAAGATATATAGAATTTCCATTTGTCAGTGTCGCATTGGAATGTCGAGAGGAAGAGAGAGCTTACACGCGAGAGTGTCGAGGCAAAAAACGAGTATTGCGTTACGGATCGGTTGCCCAAAGGCGCGTTTCATCGGCGGAAAATCTGTTTTCGATTAGCTACTCAATCGTCGTCGCCTACGCCGCGTGTGAAAAATGTTGCGGATCTCGGGTACCGCTGAATTTATTATGGAGATTTTTCTTCTATTTTCACGGAGAGGTTTTATTTGATAATTTATAAAGTATATTATATAGTTCCTTTGAACCGTTATCAAACGCGGTATTTCAATTTACTTTACGAAATGAACTTGCTTTAATTAGAATTTTTAACTTATCTCCGAACGTTAACTGGCGGTAATTTTTATAAACAGATACCAAGACAGAGCTGCGAAAAGTATAAAACAACCTTATCATTTTGACAGCGAAGTCATTAAATTTAAAACAAGTTTGCTAATTAAACAATAACAATGATAAAAGGAACTTTACGGCGGTGTCACCTACAAAGCCGACAGTGAAGTGTGCTGCCGCTCCCCTTGACACAAGATTGAGGACCTTACATTATAATGAAGTCGTGTAAGCGGCGAATAAAGCGGCCGAAATAAATATAAAAAGAAATAACGTCTTGGAACATCTTAAGACGATTACGTCCCTTAAACTAAAAAGTCTCCGTCTGTTTTTTCTCTCTTTCTTCCCCACTTCCCGTATTAAACCGACTTAGTAGAGGATTATGCGCACACTGTTATTTTACCGCGGGCATATAAGAGCTGAGCAGAAAAAAGAAAGAACGTAATAGAGCCGAGCGAGAAAATGAAAATTCTATCGTCCTGCTCTCTCTCTCTTCCTTGCGTGCGTCAGGCTAGTGCTTGCGCACTCGCGGAAGGGCGTGACCCTCTCTCTCACTCGCCATTCAGCAATTGGGCGCGGCGGTTTTTAAGTGAATGGAGGGCGGAGGTCGTGAGGAAAAATTCCATTCCACTCCTCTGACGCGTGCTTTCATTGACTCGTTGAGATGCGCGAGGCGAGCGTCTTTAAAGCGACGCGCGAGACTTTTCCACTTTGAGAGAGGCTTATACCCGCGGGGCGGGTTGGGAAAAAAATATCCCGCCGGGTGGCATGGAGAGGAAGAAAAGCTCTTGGAAGTTGCATAGAGGTATATTTCTCGACGCTTATCTGACGCGCTTTCGGCAGATTACCGCCTTAAAAGGGTTCGATTTATGTGAGGAGATATACGCACGTTTTTATTTTATTGCCTTTTTTGAAATGCCTCGCGGATTTTCCTTGCTGCTATCATACATATAACGAGAAAAAGCGTCGTTTTCAAATATTGACATAGAGATATAAAGTTGAGATGCGAGGATGAGTTTCGGATGAAGTTTTTGATCATTTAATTGAAGTACGTATAGAAATATAATTGTATGTTTAATCTATTATAAGATTATTGGAATTATTTAAATAAAGATTAATTTAAATGTTCGATTAATATAATTTAATTAAACTATATTCTTGGAGTTAACTTTCTAACTAATTCTCAACGATATTATCAAGATAATATGAATTATGATTCTACTGTAGAAATATAATTTCATGTTTTTAATCCAACTGTTTACCTGGCATTGCAAGCATTTATCAAAAACGACATCCTCGCTTCATTCCGCGTGATCAGAATTCAAAACCGTTTACAGTATAACCCTCGTCCCCAGCTTTACAAATCCACTTTTATATAAAACCAATCACCACAAATTGTCGAATGTCCTTTTTTTTCCTCTGCCACCCGCAGGCGTCGAAGCTGAATAATGCAAACCTCGTAAAATATTTCGCCAAGCCGCCAGACAGAAAGTCATTGCGACGAAGGGATTGATCGGAAGTGCCTCTTATATCCCACGTCGGAAGTCACCCCTGGGGCATTTTCCTCTCTCTCGCTTTCCTATGAAACCGTGAACGGAAGCGCGTTCGCAAGCAACTTTCTCTCCTCTCTGTCTTCCTCTTTTTGCTCTTGTTTTTATTGGCTGGGACGCGCGCGCACCCGCAACTGCGTGCCTGTGTTTTCCGGTGAAGCACCTCGAGACGCCGTAGCGAATTCGCAAAAGAAGCGGCCCTGAGGTATCGTCTCCAAGCTCGGCTTTAGTCGCGCTTCATTAACCCAGGGGAAAATCAATCGAACTTTAGCCCCGCAGCTGATCTTTATTTTCCCTTTATTTCACTGCTTAGTTTAAGCTACCTCTCCACCTCCCGTGGCGCTGGTAGATTGAGTGTGCATTATTACGCGAAGGGAATTCCTTGCAAGTTAGTCTAGGCACTTTGCACTGGAAAGACGTTAATTGAAAATAGTTTTCTTGAATTTTAAGCTTTCCCGAGAATGGTGAATAGTAGGTTTCTACGTTTGATATGCAAAATACGAGAAATTATTGATTCTGAACAGATTTTAATGAAGAATAATTTAAATTAAATATTGTAAAATTATTTTACTTGTTAATTGAGATAAATTTCAAGGATAAAGAATCAAGGTATCCAAATGAATATTTTGTAAAATGAATATTTTGTTAAAATTGGGCTGAATTATGAAGTCTATAAAAAATCAATTTGGGCAAACATAAGAGCTATTCTAAGTAGGCACCTTAGTTGACAGAAATTATTCAAAGTAAAATATAGGCCAATTCCCCAAGAAACTTGCCGACATAGATATCGCATGAACATGAAAATTCGATCGATCTTCTGACTTCAGAGAACTTCGTTTTCTATCGTATTAAGGAAATTCTAAGGAAAGCAATACAGTAAAAGTAAATTGAAAAAGGAAAGATAACAGTGAAATATACTTTCAAGACTGTGATTTAAACCACATTAATGTATGAACTTGGAATTTCATTTGCTTTCTGGTCACAAAGGAATTGCAAAAACATTCTATTCAAAGAAACTTTTTCTTTGATATTTTTTTGAAATTGATTGAATTTGTGAACGAAAGATAAAATCAACACAAAAAATGTGAAACGTAACATCTCGCAGCATTATAGAATATTTTCATTATTATTTTAAGTGTAGATTTTCAAATATATTCTAAATAAACGTTTTAGTCATACTACAAATGCAAACTTAAAATTCATTTATTAATTGTTTTTTGTATGTTACATATAAGAAATAAAATCATCAAGGATCGTGTCAAACCGCAGGAATAAATAAAATGTACAAAATACGTTCCCTGCTGGAAATTAGAGCACCTATTTTCATTTCTGGAATTTCAGCCAAAAACAAACCGTGAATTAAAATAGCTAAAACAAACCGTGAATTAAAATAGCTTTTCGCGCTTATACCGAAACCCTCGCGCGTGGTCCGCGATCGCACGCGGCGGGACCGCAGATTTAATAAAAAACTGTGAAGGCGAGGCGGTCGAGTATAATACCGCTTTCGATACAGTGGATAAAAATCTTGGCGAGTGCTGTTGCCACCACCGCTGGCGCATACACAGAGGCGAAATCGTAAAAACTGCGTCCGAATGGATCGGAATAAACGGATAAGCGAAGCGCCCGATCAGCAACGGTGGCGACGACTCGCCGCGGCAAATAGCGACCGACAGCTGGTTGCATTCAGCTCACGTAGACGACAGCGAGAGAGAGAGAGAGAGAGAGAGAGAGAGAGAGAGAGAGAGCCAGGTTCACTTCATATATAGTGATGTGGAGGGCGACGGTTCGAAAAATACCGCATGGATTCGCTAATAGACTTGTGTATGTGGATATACAGAGAAAAACTATGATCTTGAGCGAATTCGCAATATAGCGTTTTCAAACAGAAATTTTATAAAATGAGGAAAGAGCGTTTTTGGCTGATGATTGTTAATAGTTAAATATGAATGATGAAAATAATTTAGAGGCGAAATGTCAATTCCGTGTACTTGCTGAATTATCACGTACTGAGTACATTTGTATCGATCTTGCGTATTTAAATTCATCAAACGTCATCGTGCCGCACATTTATGAGATCAAAATTATATTAAAATGAAGTAGACACAAGTAGATTCCGCGTTTTCTGTATTTATTTAATCTTGTTTGAACTAAAAATATCAAAAATCACATTCATTGATTTCGCTTCATATTCCAAAATAAATACATAAATTTATTTCACATGCGGAAAGTACCGAATTCAACTTTCAACATTAAATCTCATTGCACGCCGAACAAATTCCCCGTTTGAACCTCCGTCAATCTAATAATATCGCGCCTTACACCGGAAAATACAGGCCGACGGGAAGGAAAATAAACCTGGAAAAAAGGAGTAGTGCAAATCCTCATCAAAAGGGCAGAGAAGAAAAGTAAATAGAAGAAAAAAACGCAACCTCGTCCTCATCCTTCCTCTCTCTCCTACCCCCATCACTCGCTCGAGCTAGGTACGTACAGCCGTCCTCCCTCCCTCTCTCTCTCTCCCTCACGCGCAATGAATATGATTTTGAAGCAGGTCACTCGAGCAAAGGTTGACGGTCTGCCCCTCTCCGGTGTGTGTATCAGGGAGTCTTTACTACTCGTCGTCGTCGTCGTCGTCGTCGACGGTGGCAATGGTGGCGAACAACTTTGACCTGAATCGCTCGCATTGGCTCTCGCGGCACCGTCGGACGACAACGGCGCTACCTATACCAGCCCAGCTGACCGCTATCGGCGCTCTCCTCCTGGCGAACGGCCGGCTGCACATGCACACACTATTTCCTTCCTCTCCCCCCCCCCTTCCCTGCTGCCCATACATATGCATGCGTACGTGGAATATGTCCTGCAGTGCGTTCCTCTCGACCTGTTACCTCTATATATATCTGGCTCAGGCAATCGCGCGAAGAGAGAGAAGGATTACAGTGTGTGCGTGCGCGCGGCACGGGTAATGCCTGTTATATTGTCGTTATTACCGGCTTTTATCGGCCATTGTTTTTAACGAGGGAGTTTTGGCATGACCGAGGTCTGGCGAATGTAGAGGAAGTTGGATTGCCGGGATTGGAAGCGAGGGGATGAAGAGAAGATGGAAGATGGAGATAAGTGCGAAGTATGGGTAGTAATGATTCGTGAAAAGAGTCGATTTTAGGTTGCTAATTTTCGTAGCGTTGATTTATTTGAACTAAAATTTGTAGTTTGAGTAAGAAGTAGTTTGATTTTATTGAATAGGAAAAAGAAAGAATTCTTTATATTAAAAAAGAAATATTTAATAGTAGATTTCCAATTATGCGGATTTTGAGAGTTACAGACAAAACTCTTAGTCTAAAATAATTATTTCAATACAATTCTTATAAAATGATGTAAATGACAGTGTTGTGAATGCATAACGAGCTTTTCAATGTTCTTGCTTTGAATATAAAAATATTCATAAAATAATGTTCATTCTACATTCTTGTCACGCATTGTATTAAAAGTTATTTGGGACTAAACAAAACTTAATTTTCCTAGGGATATCACGTTGTGTTACCTGTTATGAATATTATGACAACTTCCAAAGAAATATGATTTTTTTTTTTAATTTTAAATTATAAAGTCTTAGTATTTTCTGCTTATACAAAAACATTTGATTCACTTTCAAAATTTTTTATTAATAAAGACCCTTTTTCATTTATAAGATGTTCCAAAAATTTATTAGATGATGAACTATGAAGTACGTGTAACTATATTGTACGAATTGAATTTTGTCTTACGTTATAACCATGTAGAATGAAGAAGGAAAATACTAATCACAAGACTTGTTTAACATTGTGATTACTGCTTAATTGTATTGACTAATACTTAGTATGTAAAATGTGTAATTTCATATTATACTCTAATGTTTAGTTATTTACTATTGTAGCGATCGTTAACGTAATACTCATGCGTATGATATGTGATGATCAAACACTGGGTAGGTCAATACAAATCTAAAAAAATTTGACTGTATTGCAATCATTATTATATACACAATCAATGATAAATATTTATATTTATTATGGTCCGCATTTCGAGTTATGAATAATGATCTGAAACTCTTAAGCTTTATTGACACCGTAAGAAAGTCTATAAGTGCAGTATGTAGGATTGCACGAGAACGAGACAATACAATCTTTCTGTAATTGTTGTCTCGCTCTTGCAAATTCTTGAAATTTCCCTCTTGTCTTGGTCTTTTCCGTCAATATGAAAAGTATTATTGCTTGATTATATTGGAGTAACGCAGACAAAAAGCGAGTCGATTATTTAAAAAATTATAGTTCCATCTAGAAGGCACGTTTCAGTTACGTATGCAAATGAAATTTAAAAATAATCGGAATGAAGATTAAGAATACGAGTGAAATTTAAAAACAAGTTAGGTAAGTATGTAACTGAAATTTTATAACAATGTAAGTAGAATAATATAAAAGTACATTAACTTTCATACATAAAAATGTTCTTAAAATTTACTGAATTTTGAGAATAATGTAACTGAACGTAATTGAATATACACTAGGTTTACTCCAAAAATAATAAAATTTCGTTACAAGTATAAATAAAGGCCAATTTGAAATTTTATTTTTTCTGTTATATATGTTGCTGATCACTCAAAGTTTAGTTAAGGCGCCGCTGCTAGGCGGCGCACCTTCTCCCTGTAGCCTCACGTACCTAAGTAAGCCGTCCTGAGGAGATATTAGCGCGTCATCGACTACCTTGACAACCTTTATCACTCAAACATCTCGTTAGTTTATTGAATTATGATTATTTCGATAAATTATTACGATTAGAAAATGTTAAGTTATTTTCAAAACAAAAGTAGATTCTTTAAATTCTTGGCACCACAATCTTGATATTGTATCGAAAACTACATAATATTGAGGCAAGGCAATACAATATCAAGATTAATCTTGCTATATAGTGCTGCCCTACATTAACCTTCAAGTAGAATTGATCTATGGGATCCCAAAATTTTGAATCTGAGAAGTCCGTTCGTGAAAAAGACTGGTCACCGTTGCCCCCAAAATCGCTGACAAGTACAAGCGTGTGCAAATTTATTGGATAATTTACTATATGTCTTAGACAGGTATGTTTCAGTCTTTCTGAAGAGATCAGCATACAACCGTACGGGCAAAACATTCTCTTAGTAACGTTTTTAATGAATTTTCGTATTTTTTCCTACTTTTTGATACGATTCCAAAATAGGGCCATTAATCTCATCATTCGAAATAAGTAATCCAATTATACAATGATTTTGATCTCATTTTTCTGAATTTTATTTTCTAATGTACGTTTGTTCCCAAATTAAGATTTTCAATTTTTAGATACATTTTTTAAATATCTAGATTAACTAATATTCAATAAATAATTATAGACATAATTTTCGTACTTTTCCGGGATATAATTAAAAATGCTTAATGACAATATTAATAATAGCTTCATGACTTTTGTCTATCGGACTTAATTATTGGTAATTTCCATATTTAATGAAGAATGTCATCGGGGTCAATTTAGGAGAAATGTATATTCAATTCTTGATTAGTTGATCACCAAACTTCCAATAATACTTATAGTTGGATTCAGTCACATATCATAAAAAGTAAATGATCCCACGTGTAAAACCAAAGTATATACTTTATAAAAAAGTCAACATTTTGAAAAGAGTCATTTTGAAATGGACAATAAATCTATTTCACACACTGCAGCCAATATTTTTTTTTCAATTAATCGCATTTATGGCAAAATCGATGTCAATATGGCCTCTAAAGAATGGTGCCTCGAAATCCAGAAGTTTTGTTTACTATTTTATATGGTGGACTTTTGTGATAAATATTATATTGTTGTTATTACCTACATTGATCACAACATATATACACATGTCAAAGAATAGATTTTCAGAGCTATCCGTTTCAATCATAGAATCATTGTCACTTTTTGAGTCATTGGTAAGTTTTATAGCCTGCAAAAGTCAACGAACCCGTTTACGTGTACGTATAAATTAAAAAATTATATATAATCTATAGTGAAATATCAATAAGTTGTTTACCCTAGCTCTGTGTATAAAGTGTCGCTCTTACGCATGCTTAAGTTTACAAGTGTGCGCAAAAATAGTACTTTACGCACGAAGCGTAAAAAAATAAGGTTCGATACACGTAATAAAAATAATTCTCATTTTTATTGCACTAGTATTGAAAAGTACTACTTACCTTCCTAAAATTTATAAATTTTTCATTAATATTATTTATACTGTAATATGTAAATGTAATTATTTTATTAAATGGTTAATTGCAGTTCTATTTTAAATTATTTTTAGATTTTATTAAAATTGAGTAAACAAAGAATATCAGAAATGAGTAAACAGAGATACAAGAGTATAAAAGAAAATTCAATGTATGTGATTAAATTATACTTATTAACCGTCGTTTTTCATATCAGTATAGTATTAATGCATGGTTGCAATGCATGGTTTATAAAATTTAAAGAATTGCCATCCTCAGCTATTTATCCTTTTTCAACAAATCAAATATTTGTAAAAGGTCTTTTATTGTTAAATCAATTTATCGCTTCGCTCAGTATGATATCTCTAGTGATCGTTGATGGTATCTGTTTTTCATTGATGTATGCTGCAATAGTGAAACTAGACATCTTGAAGCAAGATTATGGGAAAGCGCGCAGCCATTGGGAATTAATAAACTGCGTTAAGCATCACCAAAAGGGAATATGGTACGTAATTTTATTAAAGAAACTGCGCCTCATTATAAGAAGAATAAATAAATTGATATAACTACATAGTAACAATTGCAGGTTTGTTAATGAACTTGCTACTTCAATGAAGTTTTTGATTAAAAAAACAATTTTTGCATATGCTTGCATTTTTATTACTGCGGCACTTACTTTATTACATGTAAGTAATTCTAAGAGATATGTTTAATACTAAGTTTTACAGTTCACTTTATTTATAAATACATTATGTTAGAAGCCTATAAATAATACACGTTATTTTTAAGTTTTGAACACCAACATAATCATTTCGAACATTTATTTAGACTCAGCTGTCCACTCTAACGTTTAAAGAATATGCTTTAATAATAATAACTTGTGTTATTCGGCTTTATGTTTATGCACAAACTGCTGAAAGGATATTTGCCCAAGTAAGTTTCTTTCAAATAAAAATAAAATTGTTTTCATTTGAGTTCGATAAATTAATTATCACAAGAACAGCTTATTTGTGTGATATCATACGCCTCAATATTGTATTAGATTATGTTATTATTTTTAATTTGCTGGCGTAAAATATAATAAAGTTTATACTAATTCTATAAATTTTGTGTATATAATATAATAATTTTATACTCAATAAAACATATTATTATATTATTCTATTAAAATTTGTAATTTTTTTTAGAATGATGAGATCAAATTTATCATTTATAATGGCTTATGGTATCAGCAATCAAGAGAAAGAATTAAAATTCAAATAATTATTCTGCAAAGGTGCCAAAAACCATTAAAGCTATCATATAGTAAACTAATGCCGCCTCTAAATATGGATTTTTTTTCACTGGTAAAATAATGGCCATCATTTTAACAATATGACAATTTTAAAGTAATTTAAAAATATTTATATTTTCAGTGGGTTTACAAAACTTTTTCTTTATTTATGACAGTTCGAACAATACAAAAAAAACTAAATATTAATGAAAACATAAAAGCATAAGACTCGTATTTGTCATAGTTGCATATGAAGATACTAATAATTATATTTAAGACTGATCGGATTGAAAAATAGATTTGGATTATGTATAACATTAGAGTTATGAAGTTAAATAAATTTTAATAAAAGTTCATTTTTGTTATATATTTAATTATTGTATTTATAATCTATGCTATTTCGTTTAAAATGATGTATTACATACCTTCTTTTGTTTATAATTTTATAAATATTTATATTGAAAAGCGATTAAAAAATATATTTTTTTGTCCTTAGGCCGCAAAATGACTTTTCGTGACTCGTATAGAGGCCGCGAAATACTCAATGTAAAGCAATGTAATACATTTAGTATTTGGCGACTTTCATAATATGGGCCGCGAAAATTATTTTTGCAACCTTCGGATAAAAAAATAGTATGTACGTAAAAAATAGTATGTTGCCCCAAAGCTCGCACTCGCTGCGAATGATACATTTTGCATCCTTGGTGCATAATATACTATAAAGTAAATACAAATAAGCTTTTATTTAACTTTATACTTTGAAAAATATTAATTACTGTAGATTTTATAAGTTCTTAAAAATTGACAAAAGTATTGTGTATATCATTAAAAACGTGTTTAAAAAGTTCGAGAGTATTCAACAATATTTTTAACGTTGTTTGAACTCTATCTTCTTGAAAAGCTTATAACTTCTGAAGAAATTATAATATTTTGCAATTTTACGATCGGAAAATGATGTTTATTAGGACCCAATCAGGTTCTCGGCTTTAGCAGGGCTTCGATAGTCCTGATAGGGCCTTAGTGACGCCGAACTAACTCCATGAGAACAAGCGCATGTGACCTTGACTATGGCCTGACGTTCATTCCTGGATCCCTGCCCTATGGAAGCCTTAATGGATCGTGTGCACGTGGGTGTCATTTCTGAGGTTAACAAAAATTTTCACTGTCTTGTTACTTTGTCGTTATCATGCTGGTAACTTGACTGAAACAACTTAGTATTGATTCCTTAATCATTTCGTGCGACTTCAGGACCGCAGGAAAATAGCATTTCTGATAAGAAACCTACGGCTTGATTCGATGCAAGATCCCCGGTACACTGATCCAATATAAATATTTCATTGCATATTATGAACTGAAATATATTTGTTGCTCATTCGAATTTTATCTATTTATTTTTCAATATTTGACAACTGTGTTGCTTTATAATATTACTAATTTATCTCATGAAGTTTCCAGTAAATATCTAATATTTCCCTTAAATATCTAATCTAACATTTATTGGTTTTATGCTATAATTATCATAATTAATGGAACATCATTGTGCTTTTCTATATTAGAATTCAATAAATTCTACAAAGATTAATATTCAAACATTAATGTTATTAATTTTATGCTCCTAAATATGATATTTTAATAATTATAAAAAATCCTGAAAAATTTAGTACTCCCAAAATATATTGACTACAGGGAAAATTTGTCAAGGCTAATCAATTTGATTAATAATGTATTTCTGGTCAATTAATGCTTACTGTCTATTAAATTTAATAATATATATTTTCTAATATTGCATGCAATTACCCTTAATCTATTTTATCTAATTAACAGATGATTTGGATTTGAATGGCAAATATAATCAATCATTGAACATATTCAGTGAAAAATTAGTAATGTGGCAGTTCGGACTAGATAGTCTTCCATTTTAAACTATACAATGCAATCTGTTACGGACTGGAAAACAAGTATTCATAATATAATTTTTTTCAAATGGATTACAAATACGGTTGAATATATCAGACCAATATTTTTTTTTGAACTGATAAAATTATTAGCAAAACTAATGGGAATATGGCCTCTAAGTAATGATGCTTCCAAATTCAAAGTTTTCATTCAGAATCTTATGTGGTGGTTCTGTGTGACAAATTTGTTAATTCTGTTTATACCATCACTGCAAGCTATATATAGAACTCGACACAATATCTCCGATATGTCAGTAGCACTGATCGAATCATCGACGATTGTTGAGGCTTTATTATGCTTTCTCATTTGCAAAACTGAGGAGCGTCGATTACGGGTACGCACATCTTTCCACTTTTTAATTTTTCTTTATTTTACACTCATATCAAGTTAAGATTTGTAAAGCTGTAATTCGAACTACATGAATTATAATTATTATTTTAAACAAAAACTAAAATTCTTACAGAGTTTATTAATACGCAGCAAGAACTACATCGTACTCATCAATCAAAGAAAATATAAAATCATTAGAAGCAATTTAATGGAAGTTATAAAATTATATTTAGTGATGATTTGTTTCTATTTATCGGTATTTATGATGTACATTTATAACATGTACCTTACAAGTATGAAATATCTACCGCTATCGGCGGGCTACATTTATTCGAATATCTATAGACCAATGTTCATCTTACTATTGGGACATCAAATTTTTGCTATACTAGCTGCATTTTCTATTGTGGTAGTGGATGGAATGTGTTTTGCCATAATGTATACAGCAATTGTTAAATTAGATATTTTAAAAGAAAACTACTCGAAAATCAGCAGTTATAGGCAATTAACATTTTGGATTCACAAACATCAAGAAGTAATAGGGTAATTTCTAATTCAGCATTCTATTTTTGTTATATAATATGTTTATGAATAAAGTAATTGAATTGTTACAGTTTTATCAATGACTTGCCTTTTGGATTACGTCTTGTTGTTATAAAAACATTTGTAGCATACGTTGGTTACTTTATAGCGGGAGGATTTGTTATAATGTATGTAAGTGAAAGTTTCTTTTTGCTAATACATATGGACATGGCATAATATAATTTTATGCGATATAATATAGATGTAACTGATTTTATTATTTTCTTTTCATACCGCTATGTTTATTTTTATAGTCCCAAATATCGACGATGATTTTTAAGGAATTCGTTCTATTGATGCTTTCAAATGTCATCAGGCTATATCTTTATTCAGAATCTGCTCAAAGAATAGCGGATAAGGTAAACTGAAAGCATTAATAAAATTAAGGAAATAATTGTTTATAATATTTTATATTTTAGAGTACTGAAATTAACAATATTATATACAATGGTTTATGGTTCCAACAACCCAAAGAAATCATTCAAGTTCTTGTTATTGTGATGCAACGGTGCCAGAAGTCATTGAATATATCGTTAAATTTGCGGTCCTTCAAAATTATGCCGTCTCTTACCAAACATTTTTTTTGGCATGTATGACGGATATAAACTCCTAGTTTTCTATAAGTCATCGTTATAATATTATCATGAAACTTATTGTAATGCTTTGTTTTAGTGGACTTACATGACTTTTTCGTACCTAATGGCCTTACGGACAATACAAAAAAAGATATACTAACTCAAAGTTCTGTAAAACCACAACGAATTTTTTTTAAAAGACAAAATATTTTTAATCAGAAGAATTAGGTAAGTGTCCCATAGTTTATTTAAAAATTTTCTCCAATTTATTGATGCATACGTTCACAATAAATATACAATTTCAGATACTTTATTGACAAAGAAATATAATACAGTAATTAAAAAAAAAATCATAATTCATTCGCAACTACTGTTTACTTGTTTTTAAACTATGCTTACTCTCTTTATATATAAGAAAAAAAGTTAAAACTATTATAATTCTAAACGACTACCACAAATTTCACCATTATTTTATTTAAAGTAGATTTATTATTAGAGAACAATAATCTGGATAAAATTCACATTTCAAACCCCGACATCCAAAACGTCCAAATTCCAATCTCGCGTACCGCATCTTCCTCAACAAAGACCTCATACACCTTCGAATATTAAAATTACAGGTTCTATTCACGAAAATCAGACTACGATCCGGCCGATTCCTTCCGGCGACACGAGGACTCCTCCGGCCCCACATTTCATCCCCGCGCCTCTTTCTATTCTCTACCTCTGGCTCGCGCTATATACATATACGAGGCTCTCTCGCTGCCCCGAAGCGCGAAGAATGACGAGCCGGGGGAGGCGAAAAAAGCGGGCTAAACGCCGTGCCAAGGAGACGACGACACATGCGAGCTTCCAATTTGGCCAATACGGCCTCTGGGAGCGCGCTCGTGCAGGTGTATGTATATACCTATCTATATAGGTGAGGCGTTCGCAAAAATCGATTGGAAATGACGCGCTGAAACTCGAGCGCCACCGATTCAGGACAAATTACAGTGTGCCGCGCGCGGCATATATATCGGAATGCAGTTTCGCGGTGCGCCGCCGCCGTCGTCGGCGTTCCACTTTTTTTTTCGCGCGCTCAAAGAGTTGCTATCTATCCTTTTTTTTTAATCAGAGCCAGAGACGACGAGGAAAGCTAGGGTATACCAGCTTTCGAGATGCACCGTCGTGTTTTAGGGTGATTGAGCGCTTTTAATTATTCAAGCTGCGGTGCAGTGTGCACACGTTGATGGGGTGGTTGTTGAGAGATTTACTGTGCAAATCGATGAAATGATGTAGCTTGTTTGTTACAAGTGATGGTGAATTATATATGTAAATATGGTACCATATTTTATTGATTGTAAAATATTACTTAGCGCGAGGTGAGAAAATAGCTTGGCAGAATGTAAAAATAAGCCGATCAATATTTTTTCTACGCGAGTTCGATAACCACTGTAGGTACTGTACATAAATATTTATTGACGTACGTACAATATAGGTACTGTATAGGAAAAGAAGGTATAATATGCACATTGTTAAAGAAGTTGGCGGTTCGCGGAGTGATACCATTCATCATTGCTGCGTCATTTATGAACTATACGTTTATGATTGATTGTCTGCTGTTAATGTATATAAGCAAGCCAGACGTCTTTTCAATGTATATTCCCGATTGTTAAAATGAAATGGTTAATATGTTTGTATTTTAATCTTTCCAACCAGTAATTAAATTATAATTAATACAAAATAGAGAAACG
>JAPYZO010004425.1:0-33184 GCA_030522905.1 Torymus flavipes | reverse complement strand
CTTAATATTAAATGTTTTTACAAAAAAGCTTTTACTTGAGAATTTCTATTTAAATATCTCTCGTGTTTATAGTTAATTTTATTGTATTTTGCATTTAATAATTTAATAAATATGCATTAAGTCTGCCAATTTTCAGGTTTTTATAAAAATTAGACATGAAAATCTAGTTTTAAAAAAAAATCTATTATACTGAAAAAGATTATTTGCCTTAAATTTAGTTTTAAGCTAATAGTTTTAAATAAGAATTGTTAAATAAATTATGAATACTAGTAGCTAATTAACCAATTGCAGTGCTAGATTTTAAAAAGGAAATTCTCCGACACTTTGGGACAACCAATAGTGATTCACTTCAGGTAGATAAATTCTCATTTGGAAATAGGAAGGGATGGTGTAGTTAAGCCGAGGACTATATATATAGCCCAAGCGCACATCAGCGCACTTCACTCATCACCTGACCACCAAAGGGTCAACATCATCTCAGGATTAAGGAATAGAACGTCGCACTCTATCTAGAATAGGCTACGACGCTGTCGGACTATGAGGGAAGTGTTAACTCGGACAATAGTGAAAACTATTCTAGCAGTTTCACCTTACCCTCAGAGAAAGTAGATTGCTCTAGTCTTCGTCTCGCTATGGCGAAACGCATCTGGTCGTCCAGCGATCTCGATGTCGTTACGCAAGTCGACAAAAAGACGGTGGGCATACGCTGTCAAAGCATGTCTGGAATAGAATACAACTTTTAGGAGACGAACGGAGGCACACTCAATATATCAGTGCATACTCCAGCGAAGAGTTAGCTCAAGAGTGGATCTCAAAAGCAATGGAAGCCAACGGAGATGCCATTGCTGCTTGGTCGTCAAAGGCCAGATTTTGGACGAAGCAATCGTTCAAATATGAAGCAGATACGGCGGTTCGCTTCGGTGCCGGCCCTAAAGATACAACAACCACCCAGCTACATTCGTTGATGATGGTTTTAGAGCAGCAGCCAAATGGCGAAGAGCTGCTTTTAACAATTTATCCGGTGCCTAGGAGAAAGAAAATCGGCTCCAGAAGTATCAGCACCCATCAGTCCCCATCAGCACCACAATCGTGGCGCTACAAGTCATCGCCGATGGAAGAAGAAGCTATTCGCTATGAGCATAACTCATGGATGCGATACCTGGTGGCGTGAATTGTCAAAAAAGTTGGAAAATTTTGCATTTGCTTATATGGGAAGTTATAAAATAAACGATATATCAACGTAACCACAAAGCGTACGTAGCTGTATGAATATAACATTATTTTATCAAGACAAGTGTGTCGAAATCGTCCACATTTTTTCTTTTATAAAATTAAAATTTTTTTTTATTGTTTTTAAATAGTTTGATAAATTTTTCCTTTCATTAAAGAAACCACAATCATAATCCTAAAACCTCTACTGTCACACTGACACTTCTGCAGCGAGGGAACTATGCAGGGTTTCCCAGCTATCATAAAAACAACGACGCGTCGTATACTTTAATCTTTACTTTAACTCTCTTAGTTTCTCTTTCCTTAAAATTCGTGTTCGGTTTACTATTTAATGGACCATAAAACTTTCTTTTCTTCTTGATGTAGATAGAATATACTTGCAAACCTCAAGAATAGTTAAGGTAGAGTAGAAAATCTATTAGTAATATTTTTAAATGTTTGATAATCCCGAAAATTATAACGAAGCGATAAATAGCAATGAGTGTGAAAATTGGCAAGAAGCGATGGAGAGAGAGATTGGGTGTTTAAATAAAAATGAGACGTGGAAATTAGTCGGAAAACCGATAGATAAAAAGGCATTAGATTTAAAGTGGGTCCTTAATATCAATTTTGCGAGATATCTCGAAATCTCGAAAACGAGCGAGTTTCTCGAAAGAAAGCGATAAACAGCAAAGAGGGCGCGCGTAGCGCGCCAAATTAACGCTAGTCTTTACAAAAAAGGGTAAAATAGTATATTTTTTAGTATGAGTAAAGGACGTTGACGTATGGTTTCAGTGTATAAAGATGAATTTTACGCATAGTATGCGTATAGTGAATTTCTTTCACATTATGTGTGAATTCAACTTTACGCACCAAAAACGATGCGTATTATATAATAGGAACCACAGCGCCCATCGCGTAAAACTTTTCGTTTTTAACTACTCTAAAAAAGTAGCAGTTAGTCCGCTAAACAATTTTTTATATAATTAATGAGACAAACTTATATGCTCCCATGAATTTTTTGAACATACAGCGAAAAACGATGATGTGACGGTTAAAATTTTTAAACGTTGAAAGAACTAGTCTTAACGTACGAAAAAAGTTTTATTCTACAGATAGTTTAATAGTATATTCTATACCTAGAGTGAAAAGTGGGCTTTTTAGACCGAGTGTGGAGTTTGCAGTACGAGTCGTAGGTGAGCTAGTACGAGCCGAAGGCGAGTACGTTTTGCGAACCAAAGATGAGTATACTACAAACACACGAGGTCAAAAGGCCTTCTAAGCCCTAGGTACACACCATATTTTTTGTGACTCATGTATTGATTTTCGGGGTTTTTGCAAAATTGATTTTCAAATAAAAATAGTATGTTGGATTTAGTTTTGAATAAAAAGTCGTAAAAAACATGCATTCACAAATTTATAGTGGATTAAGTTGAATTTTTTTCGATTGTACGGAATTTTCGAGTAGCGGGCAAATAAGAATCCTTATTTTCCCGCTGGCCAAAAATAGTATTTTTTTATTCAATCGGTTCAAAAAAAGTTACTTTAGGACCTCCTTTTATGTCTATAAAACGACGAAAATCGTGCATGTGTTACAAAAATTTATTTTTTGTAACACAAGCACGATTTTCGCGTTTTATTTGACCTACTATGCGAACTAAAAGTGACTGTTTATAGACCGGGGGGCAATAAAAATTGAAAATCGCCCACTGCTCGCTGTAGTGGACAATAAAAACTGAAAAACGCTTGCTACTCGCTGTAGCGGGCAGTAAAAACTGAAAAACGCCCGCTGCCCGCTGCACATAAGCTTCGTTTTATAATAAAACAAAAACGCGAAAAACATCCCCAAAAAGTATCCCCGTATATAAATTAGCCCCAGTCTCTCCTACTTATTTAGTCTTTCACGTTATGACGTCGAAAGACATATCGTTCGTGGCAGTAGTTCCTACTGTCACTACTACCTTCCTAGATAGAAAAAAGGTAAGAATTAAAGTAAAAACTTTTCATTTTTTTTCTTTTTTGACGGTTTGATGGTAGGCGCCACCTTTATCGAGACTAAAAAACGGAATTAAGTGGTTTACGAAAACATTACATTTAAATTATAAAAAGGGAAAGTATGTGGGCCTGCCTATCTATAATTCCAGAAGTCATAAGGGTGTCTATTCTAATGTGTCAAATGCGAGTGTGTACAAAAACCAAGCCGTAGCTAATTGAGAGTGCCCGCTAGAAGCTTGTCAGCGGGTGCGCGCAACACATTTTTTGCGTAAAATGAGCTCTGTTCAATATCTCATAGTCGTATGCTGCATCACTCAAACAAAAAACATATGGCGATAAATTTTGTCTACTCTTTTCAATGGTGCAATTGTTTTTTCTCCTAGTTGTCTTTTTCTGGTCAAAAACTTAGATTTCAAGTTAGGCGCTTTTTCTAGAAGAATATAATTATTTTTTTCAAAATGCATTGTTTTATTCAACACCATAACTTTTAAGCTACAAATTGGTTTATGGAACCAATAGGTTTGAGGAAGCTAAATGACAATAAAGTGGTAGCAGTTTTTATTAAAATGTATCACAGACGAGATCACAGATAACTAAAAATTACACATAAATGGTAAAAATTAAAAAACAAAAAACCAAAAATTGGCTTACATTAGTCGGGATTCCCAATCGGTCACCCGCATCCAACTACTAATGGCACCCATTGATGCTTAATTTCGGTAATCGGACGAAAACCGGTGTGATCATCAAGGAATGAACGTAAAACATTCGGTATAATAATGACGACTTCGAATTCTTTCAGAAAATAAAAACTTACTTTGAAATTATTAGAAATTTCATAGTTTATTTCTATATTTTTTCACTTTACGTATACTCTTTTTTTAACGAAGTCTAGAAGATTACCAAACAATTACCAAACAAACATTACCAAAAATAATATAGTTTTCAATTATTAATCTACAAATAAAATCAATAGATCATAACAATAAAAACCTATCCTGAAATTATTATCAATTAATTTATCCATTTTTTGTTAATTTTTTGAGGTAAAGTATGTAGTAAATAGATTAAATAGGTATTAAAATTTTACATTGCTTTACAAAGTTACTCAAGATTTATACATTGGTGCTGAATTAATTAACTATTAAAATTACTTTTACTAATTAACAGACTAAAGCACGAATATTGCACAAAATATTCTTGGTTTTATTTGTTAGAATAAAACATTATTTTTTTAATTATTTGCTAATAATTATTACTCAAGATATAACTAATATTAAAATATTACCAATTCTCGTTTAATTTCTTTTAATGTATCTCTTAAAATATTTCGAAACATTTTAAGTAGCGTATAATATATTGATGTACTTCTTGTTTCTTAGAAGAGTCGAGATCACCGCCATCTATGAAATAGAAAGTACATTAATTCGTTTTATATCAGCAGCTGGTTTATTATCAACAGATAATAAGTTGTTCACTCACATAAGTTTATATTCATTTTATCTATTTTTGGGCAAAAGTTGATAAAAATCTAATATTATATTTACTGCGTTAATCAGTAATGAAAAGAAAAATATGTGTAAAAACGAATAAATATTTAAATAAATGAATAACATCCTGACTAAAACGGCTTGACATTAAAAGAAACTTAATATTAATAATTTATTTTAAACCTTACAAGTTAATACTTATTTCTATTACCCATTACCATTTTTTTCATTTAATTTTACTGACTGATCTTTTTCATTATATATATAATTGTTCTGTAATAAAAATTTTTTTTAATCAAAAAGTGTCAAAGTACAGACTATATATTTACTTAACAGTCGCTGCTTTTAAAGTTTAAAATATTAATTTTTAGTTTTTCTTATTGTAAAAGAAAAAATACGCAGCTAATAAATTAGATAACCAATAAACATACTATAACCGTACTATTTTAAAGGAAACTTCCACTGATTTATTGAACTCGAAATCTAACAAATAAAACCCCAATTTATTTGTTATTCAAAGAAACTAGTTAAACTAATGTTAGATTAACTGAGTTATAAAAAATAAAATCATGTCAAACCGATCGTTTAATATACTTTATTATTATACAAAAAAATGTAACATTAGTGATGTCTTTACGATCGCAACACATGAATTATTAACTGATATTTCAAATTGCGTATATTTATAATAGAATCATAATATATTTGATATCTTATCTTTATATAATACAAACTGTAATATTAAAATCATATTTTACATGACGCATTTACTTATAAAGATTAGAAATAAAGAAAATAAAAGAAAAGTCATGAGAAAAGGGCAGTAAGAAATGGGGTAAAAAAGGCGCAGTCTCGTCAGTTTTTTGTAATTTATAATTAATGGTAAAGTTTTTTCTCATCTTACAGTAATTGAACAGTTATATCAATAGCCTAATTAAATTCCAATTAATTTTTATACAAACAAAAAAAGGTGAGTTACACTCGTCACGATATAACGTGCAGACCCTGCCACCTTCATTCGGCACATCGGAGAGAAAGCAGAGACCGTCGTTTACTGTTTTGCCGAAACACCACGGGTCCGAAATTTGCAATTTTGAATTCGCGCTTATGCCGAAAGGGGCAATTTCCATTATTTTTCGCTCGAGATTTTTGTACGATCGCGTGTCTCCCTTTCTCTCCCTCGACCGTTTTTTGTCCTCCTCTTTCTCTTCGTTTTTTTATTCACCTCGCATATTTTTTTTTAATCGCGCGCTCTACATCCTTCCTTCTTATACTCTATATCTATCTCTTTTCATACTCTCACTCGTTTCTCTCTCGATATTCTCCGGTATAAATAACGCAAATTCTAATAAATGTTAATCGAACCGGTCTCTGTTCATCTGTATTTTCAAAATACAAATTCGTTAGTGAACGAGGCGCAAGTTGCACGCGATCGCGCGAATTTCGCTTCATCTATCACTCGCGATGTTCTCGTTCGTTTGCCTTATCGTGCTATCGCGTGCGACGCATCCTCGACATCTTTAACACAAACAGTTGTCACCTTTCGGTCGTACGAATACATACAATCCAGACGAAATAAATCGGTATAACCATATTATTTTTCGCTACGCCATTAGGTGGTTTTGCCTTAATTTTATCTCGCAAATTTCCTCTCTCAATAAGCCAAAAAGTTGTTCAAGTGCAAATAACTACTCTCCCTCGCGGAGAAAACATAAAAATACACACTGGTGTGCACGCACATACATGTACGGACACATGTACACGGCTGGGGTATACACAATCAACGTAACTGTTCGCATTCCCGAAAAAGGACAAAAATAAAGAGCCTAGGCAAACGGTAAAAAAATAAAATATTCATCTATACGAGAGATCTATCTTGCACATCTCTCCTGTCTCGCTTCTTTCACTCGTATAATATTTCTCGTCATCGAGAGAGGAAACAACAAAGAAGTCGGGCCCGCGATCGAGCGATGCGCGAATTTGACTGGCGTCTCTTCGCGTATCGCGCGATCGCGAGCGCGACGCAACATCGTACAACGTCGGTCTATTATAGGAATGATACTCAACATACAATTACGTGTGCAGGTCAATACAAGGTTCGAAGAGGGACCGTCCGAAAATTGGGAGAAAAAACAGACAAGCTAGACGTGAAAATCGTTTTTCTCATTTTTTTTTCTTTTTTTTTCTTTTGAAAGCAAGTGATCGCCGAAAAAGACATCTTTTTTGTTACTTTTCGTTTACAATTACTATTTAGCATTCTTCTTTTTTCGTCACTTTACTCATCTTCCTAGCCGTGTAAAATCTAGAATTTTACTTCCTGTTCTATGTCATTTTACATTGAGTATACGTTCCCACTTACAGCTCGCTTCACAACTCCTTTATAATTTTTTTATTTACGATTTACTTTAAAGTTTTAGCGAATCATTTTTCCATTTTTACTCTCGAAAAATTGAAGGTTTTCTTTGTTTCTTTAAAATTTTCATTTTTTTTACTCTCAATCGTCGCATTGCGGGACGACGGGATTCCGGGGCAGCTTACAATCTAAACAAGCATTTTTGTCTCTTTAACGCTACTTATCGTGTATAATATATAATATATTATATAATATATTTCTCGGATAGCGCGCGCTCGCGTTCTCGTGTTTGATAATATTCTTCATTTACTATATATACTCTCGTCCGCATCTCACGTGCGTATCGAGCATCAAGGAGGGAATTCAGTGGGGTGGGGGGCAAAACTCGGGGGAGAGGGGAGGATCAGTTGAATCGATCGGTTGGGATTTGCAATATTTGCAATTATGTTAATGGTTCTCGCGTCCAGCGCTCGTAGAAAACATAAATATTAAATAAATATATTTAACCGGTTCTATTTACACACTAGCTAATGACTGGAGGGAATGTGGGGGAAAAGGGAACTGTCTGTGTGTTCGTCTTAAAAAGAAATCATAGGGAGTTCAACAGTGAGAAGAGTGTGGAGAGAAAACAACAGAGGCAAAAAGGAGAAAAAAAAACTTAATATAATGAACTAAATATTTATTAACGACGTTACTTCCGCGCAATAGCCGCGAACATTACAAAAAAAGAACTAAAGCGTAATACTTTACAAGAGTACGGATTCTTCGGCGCGTTATGTGTTTCGACTGACGGAAAAATAAATCGCAAAATGATTCCACAATTGAACGGTGTGTGTTGGAATCGTCTTTACGAGGGTGAATGCAATTACTGAGGTAGAGCGGTTTCGTATACTTATTTAAACGGTATTAACGTCATGCTGGCAATGCCCATGTGATAATGTCTACTCTCGAGTTTGCAAATAATAAATTCATGTTTATTACTGAAACAAAACATAAAAAAAATACGTAGCTAGCTCTGCGATACAAACAAAAAATTGAAGGACACAAACTACTAAAATAACGAAAGTTTCGAAATAAAGTAAAGTGCGAAGGATTCTTTCGAAGGATAGCACAACAGCGACTGCGCGTCTTCAAAATTCCCTCAAACGTAATTGGCGGCAAATTCGAAAGCGCGCACTCGCCGTCCTTAAGGAGATTCTGCATCGGCTTTGAGTTTTTTTGATTCTGTTTATCGTTAAAAATGCGATGTGTCATTCGCGCTCACGCCGCTATTCACTGTAGTAAACCTTTACGAAATATACGTTTAACTAATCGAGATAAATACAGTATTATGTACAGACATTATAAAAATGAAGTCGAGAATCTCGGTTACTGAACACGGACCTTCCTTTTCCGCCACACTCACTTTCGACTATTGCATCGCTTGTTCATTCTATTTATTATTCATTGTAAGAAATTGTGATCATTTTTCATCCCTTCATTCTATTATTACTTATCGACTATTATACTTTGTAGTTTGTACTTGGTTTTCAATTATACCTGAGAGAAGGATTCGCGCGAGCGAGCACGAACAGCAAGCTTCGCACTCGGTTCGCGACGCGCTCTCGATTTCATCTTCCTCTTTTATTTTATCATTATTATTCATCTAAGCTTATAATCGTTATTATAGTAATAATCGTTACTATTAATTTCAATTATTATTAATAATCATTGTCATTACCATTATTACTATAACCGTTATTATTATTTCCATCTTTACCATTTAACTCTTGACTCATTTTAGCATTTCTTTTCAATATATAATTAAACGTTAACGTGGTATCGACAGAGTATCACCGTTTATCACTGAGATATCAATCGTACTATTTGTTTCGATAATTCGCAAAATACCGCTGTGTTTCTTTGTAACTATTTTTGTTTATAATTAATACGTATATAATTATCTACAGAGACGTCGTAAGCTTCGTCGGTATGCACCCTGTATGTCGTGATTATTTGTTACTTTATTCTTATTTTTTTTTTCTTTCTCATTTACGTGAGGTAGAATTTGTACTCATGACTTTGAAATATCGTATTGTTTCCATCGGCGTTTATTTCGTATCTGTCTTAGATAATTACGGATGTAAATCGAGCGATCGAACGGGCTTTGCGTTTATATATAAGACTTTCTGACAACTCGTCCGACGCGTGGACTCTTTTTCTCAGCGCGATTTTTACACAATGGTTCAACAAGAAACGATCTAGCGTTCATTTGCAACTGCAAAGAAAAATAAGAAAACTCAACAGTCGATCTTGTCTTTAACAAGAACAATATTAATATGATTAATAATAATAATTACAGTAACTACAATACAAATAATATATAATAATAAAAGTAATATTAACTGTAATAATGCTAATCATAATAATAATAGTAATAATAATAATAATAATAATAATAATAATAATAATAATAATAGTTACAATATAGTAGCAAAACGTAATTAATAAGTAAGCTTAAAGAATAGTGAGAAAAAGAGTTAACTCGCCGGAAAAGAAAACCCGCTCGAGGGCTCGGCAAAAGTGGAGCAAACGACTGTCCTCTTTGATTTCCTGTCTCATATTACAATAATAATAATTACAGAGCGTACATAGACAGGTAAGTCATAATAATATAACATCTCTTTTCGCATATATGATCTTTCTTATCTTTTTTTTCTCTCGCCCTACGTTGCTTCCTTAAACATTAGCGTTATTTTGTACTATGAATCAGCGGTTCAACGACCGCCGGCGCCATTTACTTTTTTACTGTTTTCATTTTGCCCCGCATTCGAATCCGTCGCAGCCCGCGCCGCTTTTAATCAAAGTTTTTCTTCAACCTTCGATTTTCATTCGCTATTATAAACATTATGTTATTACACTATTACAGTACATGCGTAGCGTCTATGCGTGCATTTGCCACGTAAAGAGTTTACGTTAACATGCGCTGCTCATGAAATGATGAGTGAACTTTTACGTTTTTATTCATTTATGCGCACAAGAAACAGTTGGGTACCGACAATTACTTTCCTCGTCATTAATAACACTACATAATGGAATTTAATATTTAGATCAATCTTACGTATTAATAGAGTAAAATGAAAAGTTTTCATTTTCATTTTACATTTTGAACTTTGAGAAATAGTATATTATTAATAATTTGAGAAAAGCTCTTGCCCGTACACAACGTCTCTTTAAAGTATAGTGTTTCGAACAAACATCAGTCGTGTCAATGTTCATCCCAACTCTTAAACTCTTCTTTACTATTTATATTTATATATTTATATTATTTACGTATCTCTGCAATAAAAATATTTGCACTTTATCACTGGTATAAAATAATTATCTATATATTTGCATTTAAATCAATCATGGCTGAGAGGAAATGAACATCGACACAATATGACGTTCAATAAAATATTTTACGGCGTGTACATATTATCCAATTATCGATCACTATAAACTCGTCGCAGGAATAAATCGACGAGAGCAACGACAAGAATTTCAAGTCTTGGCTCGTCTATTATTCATATAATAAGTGCACCAGCTTTATACTTGTTTCATTTGTTTCTAACTAGCGTGTCTTTAGTGATTTAAAAATAAAAATAAAAACATGTGTATTTGTATATAAATGCGTGTGTGTCTGTGAGTGTGAATTAGTGGCAAAATTTGTTGGTAATGAGTGAGCGTGAAGTTCGCACAGTGATGACATTGATTATTTAAGAATTATTACGACTCGCTCTATAATTTTAACACCTTTATTCATTCTTCTCGTGTAAACATTAAATTTTGAGTTAAATTTTTTTTTTCTCGATCCGCTTTTGTACGTCGACTCTTTGCAATTGAATATTTTTTCCGTCTCTTTGTCACCTTCTGAATTATACGTTCGAAATTTGGAAATTCAATTTTATCCTTTCCCACGTATTGAATTTTTACTCATTTTGCGTACGTGCCTTTTTGGCTTGCCTTTTGCGTGCGCGTCGCGCGCAAGTGCCTTTATTTTTTACTTTATATATTTCTTTCAAGAAGAGGAGGTTCTCCGTCGGACATTCGAATGATACTAACATCCTAGCGTTAAATATCATGCGATATTATATACGGCCTGGAAATTAAAGAAAGTTTCTTTTTTTGCCTAATGAAGCGCGCGCGCGTCCATGATGTGTCACACCACCACGACATCTATTAAGAGGATTTTGAATCCATTCAAAACACATATTATATAAACAACATGCAACATATTATCCTATAGCGTATTACAATGCTCGCTTTTATCAAGCTCTCGGATACACTCCTACCCACTCGCAATTTTGTTTCGCGTCTCCTCTCGCCTCCCTCGTCTCTCGCTCTTTCTATCTCTCAATTAATATATATTTGTGTATAAATATAGAATATATACATAGGCGGTGGTACGTACGCGCGCACATTTATTTTATCAATCATTTGCATCGTCACGCGTATGCACGCATTACCTATACGACACCTCTGTAAAACCGGGACAGGCTTTGGTGTGCGATCGGCCGAGCCGGACGGTTCCAAGAATTTTTCGCCAAAAATTGAAATTTACACGGGATATCAACGGCCGTAAGGATCATTTATTTTTTCTAAGCCAAAATAGCTCGAGCTTTAAAAACCCGATGAGCAATATATATATTTATAATTTTTTGTCTTTTCCTCGTCCGGCTCTGCACAGATAAAAAGCGTCGCGTGAGTTTTCCCTCGAACCGCGCGACGCGTTTAGTTATTATTCATCTTTATTTATCCTTTAAACTAATCAACAAAAACAGAAGTGGAAAACCAACAAATACACGCGATATCGCGATAAAAACGTGTACATAAGTGCAAGTGTGTGACTGTGTCTGAGTGTATGTGTCGTGTGCGTATGCTCCTTTGTATATTTTGTACAGGTATCGACGAACGTTCTTGCACGACGACAAATCTTCCCCAGTCCGTTCGTCGCCTTTCTACAAACGGCAAAATGAGAAGAAAAATGAAAAACAACAGAACGCGAACTTGATTATTTTTTTATACAAACGGCAACCGACTATAATTCTAAACGTACAAATTTTTGGCTCTCTCCTCCGAAAATTTCTTTATTTTTTTTTTTCATTTTTTTCCATTAATTTAGTGAAAAATTTCGTCTCACGCCTGCCGATTCAGAAAACAGCGCGAGATTGGAAGGAGAGAGAATTTTGAGACATCTCTGCCCGTGTTATGCCGGCCGCACTGCCAAATCGGTTTTCTTTCACATGCACATTTACAATATAACTATACACATAAGTTTCAACGGTCCTTCGCGCCTACACTCCTTTCCCTCCACTGCGTACGATAAATGTTATAACTGTAGATACTTGTAATAATATTCTATATAATAATCTAGGTTTATATTTTCCATCTTAGCTACGATCGTGTCCCATTCACACGCCTCCCATTCGCGCGGATTCCCGTTCGTTTCCCGGCAACTTTCGCACCCGTTTACTCCCTCGCTTGCTTCTCTGCCGAAAATTAATTTTTTTCTTTAACTCTAACACACACAGAATTTTTTACCTTATTACATAGCTTTGTTTAAACGCGCGGTGCACGATTACGAAAAAGACGTGTTTAATCCTTTAAATTTTGTATGTGTAATTACGTGTACAGTATGAGCGCAAATCTAGAAAATGTGTCGTTCTGAAACGGATTTTTTTATCTTATATAATTCCTAAATTCATGAGAATTTTTACTTTTAAATAGAAAAATGCCAAACACACCTAGTAAAGCATTAAATTTTTTTTCAATTTAATATAAGTGTTACTTTTAATTATATACTTATGTACAAATTAGCGAAAAATATTTCATAGAAAGCGCACGAATCCTTTGGGCAGGATTGCGAATATTATATCGGCACATTTCCAGAGGGAGAAAAAGCTCCAGCGCATTTTTCGCGTGCACTATAATTTAAACGTCATAAGAATCAATAAAAAAAAAAAGAAAAAAAACGACGTGTGTGAGGTAAGTATTTACCTCGATTGGTAACTGAATAAACTTAGAAACGAAAAAAAGAATAGAAAAAAAACACAAACTTCTCTTCAGTCACACTGAAAAAGAAAGCTAAAAAAAGCTAATTTACAACGCGTTTTTGTCTCCGCTCAGCGGAGCGACATGACGCGTTTCGGAAAAAAATATATATTTATATATTTAAATA
This sequence comes from Torymus flavipes, assembly GCA_030522905.1. Classification (NCBI taxonomy): domain Eukaryota; kingdom Metazoa; phylum Arthropoda; class Insecta; order Hymenoptera; family Torymidae; genus Torymus; species Torymus flavipes. The sequence goes on along the minus strand of JAPYZO010004425.1, from coordinate 19,938 downwards.
GAGGAATTTTTGTTTAAATTTGTCCTCTATGAAACGATTACGAAAATATAAGGAAACGAAAATATATTTACAAAGTATATAATAGTGCTTTGCTGGCGCGCCGTCTCCTTAGTTATTATCTGCCCTTCTCGCACACTTTTCTCTCCCCCGCGTACTTCAACTCTACTATCGCACGCAAAATTTTCTCGTGTATGTATATACGTGTGAGAGTTTATTTTAAATATGTCGAAAAGTTATAGTATGGTTAATTTTTTTAGGTACACCGGCATTGGCTGAAAACCTCGAAAATCTTTGTTAATTAGATGTCTAAAGCTAATTTCCATTCCTCGACTCTTACGTCTCCTTTCCTCATTTGTCCCATCTTACGACTCTCATTCGCATTTGCTTTTCTAATTTGCAAATAATCACCCCATCCATCTACGAATATGTTGCACTTTCGCGCAGCGCTTGAACTTACAGTTAGTTTTTAACCAATTCTTTTTTATCTTTAGAACGAAATGCTTGTCTACGGATATAATTTGTTTCACTTACGCGTACGTTTACACACTCGAAATTCTAATTTTATGATTTTATTTTCCTTCCGGTAAAAATAGTGCAACACCATTCATTCACACTTCAATCACTCCCTCGCATACACATAATATTATATGGTTTTTTTTCCTCGTTTTCGGGTGTTTAAAGTGTAACTTGATTTTGTTTACGATTGTAATTTTTTTTTGTTTCTTTTTTCCAAATTTTTCTAAAAGTTAAATGAAAGAGATTGGCTTAATTATAACAATACAGTAATTTTATATGTATTTCGCCGTGATCTATGAATGAAAATGTGACCGACCAAAAAAAAATAATGCCATTGTTTCGCTTTTGAAAAAACCAAGTGAATTACTTTATGATTTGTTTCACCCAAGTCACAGTTAGTATAGGTACAAAAGTGCAAAAATAAAATCCTCTGTCTAACAAACTATTTACTCTTTTATAACGTAAATAAATATTTTATATCTATTTTCTATATCGAAGATTGAATGATCAACTCGTTTGACTTGAAATAAATACTTCGATGCCGAAGTAAATAAAAAAAAAATAAAGCAGATAAACAGAAGAGTATCTTTTTTCTTTTAAGATGCGCTAAAATGTAGAAATATCGAATACTCGCATGGTTCGCGTGTACGATGGCGTGTATGAAATATATGTCATGAATATCAATATTGGTGTATATTATTTGCGTGTAAGTGACTGTATGTATTATTCAATGACTATCAGTTCTATTCCCTGTTAAGTTACTTTATGTGTCTGAAAAAGGCTTTGAGGTAGCAAGTTTCATACTTTTGGCAGATTTACGCGATTTCTCGCGCTTATTCACTTTCTTGCTATTTTAACTTTACTACTGATTATTATTGTTCCATTTTTATTTCATTTGTTTCAATCTTATTTCCTTATTATTTGTATTTCTTTCATCACGGTTCATTCTATTTAAACTATACTGTTTACTGACTGTAAAAAATGCCTCTCGTGTCATCCGGCTTTATCATTAATAAACATTAAATAAATCTCTATTGTCTATTGTCTTTGATATAAATAACGTTTCACTATTATAGGCATATCGTTGTGAGGTAACTGTATAATGATCGATTTCATCGATCGTTCTGTAACAAAAACTATTGAGCTATATTAAGAAATAATGAGAAGAAGAAAGAATCTGCTTTAAAACATGTAAATACTGCAACAATTAATATCGCGATGCCATCCTGACTAGGAGTATTTCTAACTATAATGAGCTTCAATTGTGTAAAATACATATCGTCTATCATTAACTGATAATAAGGCGGTCGAGTACATAACGCTGACATTATAAAACTGTGTAAGCTACCGATTTTAGTGTCCACGATTTTTTCTTTTCCAATAAAACTTGAAAAAGAAAAACATGTCAAAAGCATATCCATTGTAAAGGCGTTACTATTTTTAAAATAAGTAACTTTCAATCTATCTATAACAGTGATTAAATCATTTTTTAATAGATTCTGTCTTTATGGATGTAGGTCCTGGGAAAAGTAAAAATCAAGGACTCGAATCGGCAGCGGCAACATTAATGGCACTCGGTCTCCTCGATCGGTAAAAAAATCCGGCATCTCATCAGCACTGTGACTCAATAAATAACTCTTTCAATCATCTGCATATCCCGATTCATCATCTATTACGTTTCATAAACTATTTCATATCTCTTATTTATCGTTTTACGATCCGGCGGTTTACCATGTACTTCATTTTCATCTTTTTTTTTTCTTTTAATTATACTCTTTGTGTACTTCGCTTATTTATTATTTTTACCTATAAAAATCGCGTTTCACTATTGCTCCGGACAAAAGTCCGACTGATTCATTAAACACTGTAAATAGTTAACAAAATGATATTGATTGTTCTGCTCTGCAAGTTTAAATCGCGCGTGTCGATCGCGACGCGCCTCGCGATTGCCGGTTAACCTCGTATACGCTGCGCGGAGTATAAGTCTCGTGAAGGAGGCGCAAAATCATCATCGTCATTACCCATTTATCGAGAAAAAACAGAGAAAAAACGCATAGAAGTAAATATACATTCATGTACATATATATAATATATATTCAGTTTATAAAGTGCGTGCTTTATGCTTGTGTAAAAATCTTCGTATCAGGTAAAAAGTCGTTACGCGGCCTAACCCCGCCCCGAGGGTGCGAGGCTACGACCGCGTACAAAAGGCGCCCTGCATATATCATATCCATCCATTAACTATCTATTCTCTATTGCACGTACGGAAACAGTCGATATATAAATATTGCAGTCTTGGTTACGATGCGCCGCATCACAAAAAGTTCCTTCACGAAAGTATATACGTCCGTCGTCGGGCCGGCAATCGCGCGCGCGCGTCTCCCGTCGTATCTCTATTATTTATTTAATTATTTCCATTTTTTCATTCATTTACTATTTTTTTTCTTCTTTCATAATGCTTCAACGTGGCTAGTTTCTGTTTCGTCCTTAAAAGTTAACGCTATTACTTTTCGAGTATATACGCCCGTGAGTACTTGCTCGCACTCGATTATCGAAAAATATCGACGAAAGCAAAACGAATGAACGTTCGGTATATAGCTTTTAGGTATATAGTGTACATAATAGCTTGGGTATATACGTATTCGAGGTACGTATCGTTCCGCCTATTACATTTCCCTAGTTACGTGTGAAGAAAATTTGTGTTCTGTCAGTATTGTTTTTCTTTCACGGAGTTTTGGCACTGTGCGTTATACATTTCTGAGGCGTTTGTTTGTTTGCTTGCTCGCTCGACATATACGCATCAACGTATACACGAACTTAAATACCTATTTCCTATTTAATTATTGTATATAAAAAAAATGTGAACAGTGACAAGCTTGTTTGGCTCAATAGGCTCCAGCATTCAACAGTTATTTTCAATATGCTATTATAAAAAACTAGGATCATTTGTCGGTTTTATCGCAGCTCGGTTTCCCATTTAGTTTGTCTCTCTATCTTGTATACGTCGATAATCTTATTTCTTCCCTTTTTTTTCTTTCTTTTTATAAACTATAGTCTTTGTAAATTATTGCGGTAACGATAGATTCTCCATATTCTCCCCATTTAAAAAAGCTCCATTCCTCGTATCCGTATATATCGCTTTTCCTCATCATCGTTCGCTCGGTGAGGAATAATCATCATCATCATACAGCTCGCAATCTCGCACAATATTCTCTCGACACACGTGCTGTCGCCGCGCGAGCCACGAGACTCGCCGCGCACTTTTTCGACTCTCTTTCACTCGCACGAAGCACAACAATCGCGCACACACGCACACTCTTTCGCTCTCGCTCTCTCTCTCTCTCTCTCAATAGTAAATAACGCACGTCACGGAACGTGTGTCTGCTCTTCGACGTCTTCGACATTTCGTGCTGACCTCTCGCGCGATGATAAATCTCCCGTTATTCCTCAACGTCTTCATCTTCGTTTTAAACTTTGTGTTGTCTGCACTGCACGAGTGCGCTTGCACTTTCATTGACTAGCTTTTGTCTGGGTATAAGGAGCGCGCGGGCGCGCGCGCGCTGCTGCTGCTGCTGCAGGAGTCTTGGAGGGGTGCTGCTCCGGCTGCTGCTGTCGTGGGCGCGCTACTGCTGGACCGGATCCGGCACCGAGTGATTGGCCTGCTGCAAGGCCTTGAGACTGAGCTCGGGCTTGTGCTCGCGCGCTATGTGACGGCGCACCGTGTTGTTGCGCGTGAAGGTGCGCGAGCAGAAGGGACAGGGCACGCGAATGCCCTGGTGGCGCTGCCGGATGTGGGCGCGCAAGTTCGTCTCGTAGCCGTACAGCCTCTCGCAGAACGGGCACTTCAGCTTTTTGCCTGCAAAACGAAATGGGAATTAGTACAATGAATAGATAATATTTTTAAAATATTAGTCAAAAAAAATCATAAATTCTTCTAGCATTGGAGTTGTGTTTTAAAACCATATTTTTCGTAAAATTTTATTTGTTGAATGTTGTTTTAAAATACGGTTTTCCATCGTGCAAGTAATATTGACAACATGGTTTAGAAAAGAAAAAAGAATTTCAAGTTCAATTATAGAATGTTCATTTGCAGTACAAATTTGCTCATAAATTTCTTGCTCAAGTATATATACCCAGAGCATTAACAGTTATGCGTGGCTAATATTTGAACTGTAGTTAGAAAGAACTGTTTCTGCCCAAGTGTATCCAGAAATGGCAAAATTTTTTTTTTAGAAAACGTTAGAGTACCGCAAGTATAAGAAAAAAAATGAATAGAACTACTTCTAAGAAATGTAGCAACCGCATAAAGTATTCGCGAGATGGAAACCAGTTCCGAGTCATTGCTAATCAACAAAAACCAGTTTATAAAAAAAAAGGAGTATTAACGACCACGGATTACTATCAAAGCTCAACGAAACTACGCTGCCGAAAAAAATAACTATCATTCCTGTACACATTTCCAATTACATTTCCACGCGTATCGCGCTTCATCTCTTTTCTAGCAATCAAATCGACTTTGATTAATTCAGCAGCCGAACCGAGCACGCCGCGAATCAACTCGACCGCGAACCTCAACAGATTCACGTCCAGATCTCTGCGGTCTTTGTTTTAAAACATGCCGTGACTCACTCCCCATGCTTCGTTCTAAATCCATTTCAAGCCAGATCCTATACACATCAGAAGATTTTCTATTAGACATACGTTTCGTGATCCCGCGTAAACTCGTTAAAAAAACAAAAAATAGTTCAAAATTTATTCATCAATGCCGAAGCCGCGATGATCCTCGGCATTATATGCCCACCGAAAAATTTACCCACGCCACACGCAACGCGAAACCGCGCCGCGCAGTGAAAAAGCCATCCAAGCGCGCGAGCGAGCGAGCGTTAGAAGAGAGGAAGGAAAAAAACCTCGAGAAAACGCTCGGTTGAGAAGCGAGCGAGACGATAAAAACCGAGCGTTTCGAGGCCCCGCGCGCACGCGGATTGTAAAAAAGCAGTTCCGTATAGCCTCTCTGTCTCTCGAATGTGTGCGTAGCGCGCTAGAGCAGCCGCGCGTGCGCCTATGTAAGCGTTAGACAGCGCGTGTAGGCCATTGGCATCTCGCGGCGAGCTGCAAGGCCATACGCTCAAACACCGACTAATTTATTTCCCGCTGACGCGATTAAGTCATCGTCCAAAGGTCTCGCGGGTCTGTCTGTATGTGTGTGTGAGCGAGAAAAACGAATCCGCTTCCCTTGACATTCCGCGCGGGCGCGCTATGATGGTTATATATTGCGCGGCCTCGGGGACTATACTGACACTGTACGCGCCTACAAAATCTAGTGTGCGCTATGGGCGACTCGCCTCGACGTGCAATACATATATGTGGCTTTGGTGTTGGCTCGCGGTGCAGGATGATATGTGCTTGGGAACGCGAGGTTTTTCTTATTTCTTATGTGGGTGGCAGCCGTTTCGACATGATGCTCGGGATTTTTGAAGGAAATAAAGGAGTTGAATTTTTTTATGTGTAGTGAAATGATATTTGATAATAGAAATGCCCTTTGATATTTATAGAAACTGATTTTCATAAATGAGAATGACTAAAATTTTATAAAAATTATTTTCCATATCATTCGATCCCGACAGGCAAGACTCAGCCAGCCCGAAATTTTAGCAAGAAATCGAGAAACGATTTCCACTCGGCTTCCTTTTCACGAGCCCATCATGCAGGTTCGACGCGATTAGAAACGATTTTATAACGATTTCAAATCCCACGCCAAGGCCACGACGCGTTAGCTGACTTCATACTCCAGGTATACCAGTCGGGTCGGGCCCCTCAACGTCGCCAAGCCAGTCGCAGCCTTAAGCTTCGCATTTGCATGAAATCATGCGAGCGTGTATGTATATACGTGTGTGTGCAGACACGAGCGGGCGCGCAAGCGCTAGATTTGAATTTTTTCACGACTCTATAATAACGCCGGCGCGTCATCACGTGCTTTGTGCCTAGTGGCTCTTTGTGCGCAGTTTGTGCGTGCGTGTATGTGCGCAGAAAGGTCACTTTTTATGGCTGAGGAGGTCCATTAGAGCGATCTTAGATTGGAAATACCGGGACATTGTTTCTCGCGGTGTTAGCGGCGGTAGTTATCAAAGGATCGAAGCTTGATTGAAATTTGTTGCTGATGGTAAATGGTGTATATAGAGTGAGAGGGAGAGGTGTTATGTCACTGCGCGGGAAATTGACAAATTTCAACTGGTCGATTTTAGATATTTGATTACGGCCTTGAAGTTAAGTAGCTCAAGTTCATGTCGCGCGCTGGCGCATTTCCTGCTTAAAATAAGTTTTCGGCGTGGGCTTTGAGCTGTTTCTATGCACTAAGTATTTATAAATATTTTAGTGTTGTGATGGAAATATTAATTTTTATATTTTACTTATATGTATTTAAACGCAAGAAAAACCTTAAGTGGAACGGAAAAAATTTTCTTGTACTAATGATTTTGTTGATTCTTTTACTTATGCTATATTTTTAGTAAGTAAATATAAACTCTTTATCGATATTAGATTATATCGTATAACTTTATTATTCATAAGCTTGAAAAAAGCAATAGAGAACATAAACATGTGAATTGCCATGACTATATACGCGCATACATTACTTTTTTAGCATTCCGGTACAGCTCAGAGACAAGAACTTGTCGACCAATCAAAACTTGCTTACTTTTAGATTAGCAGTGAATTTAACGAGAAAAATTTTTCAATTAATGCAGGGGGAATAAACATAATAATAATAATATATACACATTAGATGAGAAAATTTTAAATATGTTTATATCATAGTTCCGCATTTTTCGTAAATATAAATTATTCAGCACTATCATTTAAATATTTTGGTCTTGAAGTTATATCGATGAAGAAACTTGTCTAGACGCAATTATGAAATGCATGGCATAATCAGTTCAGTGAACTTCAATAGATACCTTAACTTCAATATGGATTTATGAATTTCAATAGATACGTGAACTTCAAAATAGATATATGACCTTCAATATAGATTTATGAACTTCAATAGATACGTGAACTTCAAAATAGATATATGACTTTCAATATATAGATGTATGAACTTCAATAGATACATACAAGTAATTGTTGTATTATCCACACCGTCATTATCATAAAATTACTTTCACACGCCTTTATTACCGAACCAAATTTTAATCCACCCCCTCGCAAATTAATAAAACCGAAAAAATTAGCATAGGTTACTATTTCCAAACGACACGTCATACACTTGAATTTAAAAAATGCGTAATCGGCGCGCAAGTGAAAGACATCGAGCACACAGCACGCCCTACGCGTATATCCCGCGCACGCCGAAAAAAAGGGAGCTAGCTAGAGCGTCGCGCCCAAGCGGCTTTCTGGCGTTTGGCCCGCTTGTACTCGAAAAAAAAAATAGAGTCGAGCATCCTAGAGAATAAAGGCGAGGCGGCGATATGAAACGCCACCGCCGCCGCGCGCAACAGCAGCAGCTGACTGTACGAAATATTCACAAAGGAAGTTTCGCGTGGCACCTATGTTTGCGCGCCCCCTCCGAAACAAAGGGCCGCGAAGACGCGAATGACTAATAGAGAGCGCGCGCGTGCACGCGAGCTCTGCGGGGGCATATATATCGCGCGCATTATGTGGGCATAGAGAAAGCGCTCTTTTTTATATATACATATAGCCACCGCCGTAGTGCGAATTTCCAAAAAGGGGGTTTATAGACGCGCGGCGCTGCAGGAGGACCGAGTTTCTGGAAATACAACAGATGCGGCCGCGACAACGATGTGTTATTATTATAGTATTTTTCATGATTTCTGCAGGTGCTGCTATAGTCGTCTTTCCGTAAACACGTATCGGCTGAGCGGGCGAGATGAATGGTTGTAAGCGCGCTCGCGTTCGGGTATTTTTATATGAGTTGATAGCTGCTGCTGCTTTGGGAAGCCGCCACCGTGCCCGGGGTTCCGTTGAATTTATGGTTACGATCGCGCATCCGACGATTCGAGATATAATTAAATGGCGATATCGGCGGAGAACGAGAAAGAATGGCGGGGTTCTAGGTCTCAGGGCTATAATTATGGAACGCAAAAGTTTTTGGCACTCCTTGTTATACCGCGTGTTTATTTTCGTGAAGTTTCACAGCGAAATTACCGATGGGAAATGTTCTATCAAGCGTATTTTCTAATTTTTGTATCCCAGTAGGTGTTGATTTGAAAATGAAAAATAAGCATCATTGAAGTAGAAAATGCTGCGATCTAGTCAGACACGGTTTTTCACTTGCGTTTCTCGAAAAACTTTTATTTTTAATCCAACTGAGAAAAAAAATCCGTTTTATTATAAAACCTTTACATATTATACTATACACCGCGTATATTACGTAAGAATTTTCTCTGACCTCTATATATCAAACCTACACGCGCCACCATCGGTCCAGTTGCGCACATATCGCCTTAAAATTCCTTCACAGCCATTCGGCTCTGATGAAAATATTTTCCCGACGCCATACACACATATTATATCGCGCTGCGGCCCTTTCAACATTTTTTTTTTCTTCACGTCAACCTCGCGCCACCGTATGGCTAATCCGAAAATTCGTAAGCTCTATACACTACTGCAACGACGGTCGCATTACGCAAAGAAATGTAAATTACGCGGGCTGGGCCCTTACACCAAGACGCCACTGATAAACGAAGGCGGAAACACGAGACACGTTACAGCGCAAAAAGACGAAAAATCTCCCGAAAGTTAAAAAACGGAGGAGCGTTAGACGGGCACCGCCGCATTTGAAAGTCGGCCTTTGCATCATCTGTCGGATTTTTTTCTACACGTATATAATGGAGAAGGTGTGTGTGTGTGCTGTCATACGCGGCGAGCGCTTCTTTTTCGTACAGTACATCCGCGGGAAACGGCAAGAGTGAGAAAGACACACACATAGACAGGGGGAAAAGGGAGGGGAAAACGGCAAGGTTAGATTACGAAACATCGCCGGCATCCAAGGTCCCCAAGTCCATCTATCTGGCTCTGTCTCTCTCGCTCGTTCCCGTTGCTTCCCCCATCGGCCTGTTTTCCCCAGAAACGCGATACGACCTCTCACTCCTCTCTTCCCTGATTGCGCGCGCTGCCTCTCCCGGCGCTTCTATCTCCGGCGCTATGCGCGCGTATATACACTCGCGCAAGCACAGAGTACCTATAAGCTCGCCCACGCGCGCAGCACAGTCCTGACCCTTTTCCTTCTTCCCATTTTCTCGCTCTCAGGCTCTCTCAGCTGAATCGACGGCGACGAGAAATAACAAGGTATATATAGAGAGGATCCTACCGCAATGCGAACTCGTAACCGTCGAGATGCGTGTACGCCAATCATTGAGACATGGTCTACTCTGTTGGAATTCGGTTATGGACCCAGTTACTTACATTCTCGGGATGTAATTTCAGTGGTTAATATAGTTGCGTAAGTGCATTTCGCGCAGTGACGTTGGACGATTAAGTGGGATTTAATTGAGATGTTTAATTTTGGATTGTTTTTGGTAAATGATAGTGGCTTAATATTAGTTATTTGGTTGGAGTACACTATTTGTTCTATATAGAGAGCGATCACGGGGTTATTAGCCGGAGTTATTGAGAAACAAGTAAAGCCAAAATTATGCTGATTCTATACTTATAAATAATGCGCAAAACGAACGTTGAAACCAAAACTTTTCTTCAAGCTGTACCGATACTCTACAGTAATCAAATAATACATCAATTACGTACTTTAATTAAAGCCTCTCTGCAATTAAAAATACATGTACTGAAATACGTCCGTAACTCGATTACCTTTATCGTTAATTACATTTAAAGCTCTACCACCACTACATCCCTATATATACACCACTCTACATCGGCAATGTGTGTATACATATGACGAACGTGTCACTCGTCATCGTCGTCCCTTCCAGTCGACAGCGTATTCTTTTTTTTTGAGGTCTTTTTTTTCCATGAAACGGAAGAAGGGAGAGCATACGAGAGAGAGAGAGAGAGAGAGAGAGAGAGAGAGAGAGAGAGAGAGAGCATCGACGGATCGACAAACTGTATCTGTGTGAGTGCTTGTGTTCATCGAGGACTTCGTCAGCAGACTGGAGGCGCTGAATAATCGAGGGCTATTTACGTGTATCTGAGAGGTCTTAGCACTCCTTTTTTTCTCTCGCCCCCTTCGCTCGAATAAGGCAATTCCGGGACTGCATCTTGAATGAGAATTAATTGAGTTATCGCGGGGGCGAGCGCGCCGTGAATTCGATGCTATTTCGTATGTCCTGCAGGGCTTTTCGAGGAGATAATTAGCTATTGATAAGGGAGAGAGAGAGAGAGAGGGGGTGAGGAAAGTCTTCGGAAAGGGGAGGATCGTGACTTTGCACCATGACATTGACCCTGCGACCCCAGAATTCATCAATCGTCGTCCATGCAGTTGTAGATATATACAGAGGGTGGGGTATTTCATTAGCATAAGACGCTATTATTGTATTTTTTCGAGACCTCACTTGAATACTAAAGTGTCATATAGACGCAGAATATGAATACGTGCTTTTTAGATAAGGATAAAGTAATAAGATACGGAAATGACTTGTTGCGTGGGTATATCGTAATTTCAATCCAATCTTTCAATTTTCTCTAAATTACCAAGACCGTAAATTATACTACGATATGGACATTATATTTTATGTTTATACCGGAAACCATCGTTCCTCGCATTTCTTCCGTCGCCCGCTGCAAAATTTATTTGCACTTGCGTATTTTCGGCAAGAGCGAAAGATAAATCGTTTTCTTTCCCGGCCACTCTGGCCCAGAGGAAAAAAAAACAATACGTTATATCCTGTCAAAATTACAATTGACCTCCCGAGGACGAAGGAATAGCGGAAAAATATATATAATATCCGAATCGAATCACGCAAGAGCCATTCAATTACATCGAATTCGACGTGATATTTCACCGAAAGCAATTACAGATGTCGATATTCGCCTGCTGGTGAGAGAAAATTTTTCGCTATATACCCCTCCATATAAACGCGCGCAATCGACGTATCGGTCGTGAACCGCGCGCTATTTCAAAGCTATGACTATTATCAATCGTTCCAACTGAATAAAAAAAAATACAATTTTAACGTATATCTATAGCCCTGCATTTTACTTTCAGTTTTATATCTTCATATAATATATAAGTTAAGGATGTATATTATAGTACGATAAAACATGAAATAAAGAACAAGTGAGGAGGAACAAATGGAGCTGTAAGCTCGCAAGCAGTACGTGTAACGATCGGGTCTCGAGGCTTCCGATAAGTGGAGAAAGTCATCAAGGCGCGCTCTGGCTAAGAAAATTTCAGCGGTATAGCACAGTCAAGCCACCCCCGGCACCGTTCGTTCGTTGCTTTTTCCGCACCCATATTACACCGCCCACGCCCTCCCTTACGTAAGATCGGTACAGAGACGAGCGCGTGCGTGGACAACAGCAAACAGCGCGATCTTCTATATATGTATGATATACCCGCACACAGCGAGACGCGCGTACATATATATATCCGAATGTACGCCCACGCGGTTCGAAAACACCATAGCAGCAGCGCGCGGAAACTCGGGCGCGAGACGCTCTCTTTACTTCTCTCTCGGCAACGCCCGGAACGAAGGATAGAGCCGAGCAGCCGGGGTGTGTTCCTTCTTCGTCTCGGCAGGCCTTGACCTATTTCGCCGGCGGTGGCGCCAAATCGAGCGTCGTTGCGGGTGGGCTCAAGGAAGACGGAGGGGGTGTGGGGTGGCGAACGAAAGGAGAAAGCGAGGAGAAAGTCTAACGTGGCACGAGAGTGAGCGCGCGCTCGCGTAGGAAGTCGTAAAGGACGGGGGGTGCGTATAGTGGTGGTGGTATGGCGCACACGGATACATGCATCCCCCCACATAGGCTCGATGCGTGTGTACACAATATAAGGGAGGGGAGAAAGAGAGCCGGAGGGGCTGTTGCGCGCAGGAGGGAGGAAAATCAATGCGGGGGCCCCGGTGCGTGAGGGTTGCACCTCTCCGCCCGCGAGCGGAAGGTCGAGCGCTGTCTGGGGTTCTCCAAGTGCGAGAGAGGGAGGGTAAGCCACCCCTTTCGCGCGATCCCCTCCGGCCGCCCTGTACTGATACATATATACTAGAGGCTGGGCTTCTCTCTCTCTCTCTCTCGCGCCCTTGCGCTCCTCATCTTCGACCTCATCCTTGAAAATCCTCGCTCCCTGCGCAGGGGGTGCGCGCGCTCCGGGAATAACGGTAAGAGAAAGGGACTGTATATCGCGACACCCTGTGCCTTCCCGCGTATTTACGCGGCTCCCTCGCTGTCTCTGTCTATAGATGTATATATACATTCGCGAGAGAGTGAGAAAGGAGACTGACGATCCCGAGGAGCGGAGAAAACCATAACCTTGGGCAATGGTCCACTTTCCGGGATGTGCCCCGCTTGTATATGTGCGGGTGATGCGTACCTCCCGGGAGGTACCCGGGATTCTCCGGGGCTTTTTCTCGGGAGGACCAGCTCGCGGTATGTATAGCGTATCGGTAGGAGGAGGGAAAATTATATGCCGAGACCTGGAAATGCGGATCGGAGCAGCGCGGTTTGTTTTTTTCCTTCGCGAGGGCGGCGGACAGCTGTCTCGACGCGACAGCTGTCTTCGCCCGGCGGGTTTTGCAATCGCGATGATTCCAGTACTATTTGTGATATGTATATGTATATGGTATATTTGCGGGGGGTTTTGAATCAAAATTCGCCGATGCGACGGAAATAAAGTGTATGTGGTAATTTAAATTTTGTTTATAATAGTGGAATCTTCTAGTAAGGGAATAATAATTAACGTTGCAACGCAAAATTCTTTATGAAAAGAAGATAGAAAAAGTGTTGGGTGCTACTTTGATTAATGCTAAAGCGACGAATCGGGCGATTAAAATCTAATTTATTATCCAATAAATGTATAAATACGCGGTCGGCGTAGCACAAAAATACGATTCAATAAATTAGAAAACCCGACGCATTTGTCAGCGCATAACCGACGTACCGTTAAAAACTTACGCCACCAGCTACCGAGTTGTGAGTGTATTTCGGGAAAACTACACGCAGAGTCTCACGCAACTGTCTAAACATATACTAACTGGCGAACGAAAGCGCGCCAGACAATTGAATATTTGTTAATGGCATTAAAAAGCCCAAAGAACGCGATGCTCATGTGATGTTAATGACGTGCGGGAACGCGTAATCATCGATTGTCTCGATCAAACACTCCCGGTTTTCCCCCTATTACGTTCATCAACATAAATGCGTGTGCACTGCAAATGTATGCATACCCGCGACCTAATTCTTAACCTGTATTCCAACCACCTATAGGATTTTCAATCAACGAAACTTTCAACTCACTTCATTACCAGATTAATTCAATTAACCCCTATACAACTATGCTTTCTAATTCATACCAGACACACTCTAAAACAAACTCCAACTCCCAATCTTCGCCATATAATTAAAGCCCCTAAAAAGACCTTCTTCGCCTCCGCATCGCCCCCGCACGTATACCCCGTACTTTTAATAACACACATCGGATATACCCTACGCAGCATTCCACGCGCCACCGCCGCCCCCCTAGCGCAACTCTTTGGAAAATCGATTCGCCCACCACAGCTACCGCCGCCGCCGCCGCTCGTGTCTTATCTTCGCAAAAAATTTGCAGCTCTCCGCCTCGAGCTATATATATACGCAACGTGCCCACAGAGAGCTACACGAGCGCGTGATACCATAAAACGTGGCCGCCCGGATACCTCCAGACGCATTTACGCAGCGGTGCGGCGCACGCGCGATCCGCGCAGACATGTAGATTTCTCGGCGTAGCCGCGGACGGCACGTGCACCCACACACATGCAGCATGTACTATACGCGTGAGCGCTATATACACGAGTGCGTATTTTTTGTTTCTCGCCAGGCGCGCGCGTTCTCTTTATCGCTCGAATTCTTTCTTTCGATTCTTCTGTTTTTTCTCTACAGTGTCGATCGAGCCGCGCTCTCTTTTTCTTTTTATTATTTCGTTTTGTTTTTTCATTTCGTGAAGAGGGAGCAGTTTCTTGCGTGCCCTCGCGATAAAAACAAAAAATCTCTTTCTATCGCGCGAGAGAGAGCTTTATGCCCGAGCAGCGCGGTGGGTTCCTTTCGTTCCCCCGTAATTGATTTAAACACACGGAAAAAAAAGTTTTTCAAGCTCGCTCTCTCGGCCGCTCCGTCGTTTTCCGGTCTCTATATATGTACGCCGTCGCACGTATGTATATACATATACGCATGTACATATGCGTGTCCCTTTGTGCTTCGCGCGAGCGCGAGATTATCAATTTCCTACTCGCGACCTCGGCTCGCGCGCGGATCTCTCTCTTCCTATTTCCCGCGCGTTCTGTCTCTCTCGTTCTCGTCGGCTTTTTTCCCTCTCTCCCTCTCTCCCTTTGCTTCTCGTTCGCTCTTTGCCCGCGTCCGCACGTTAAATTTTCGTATTGATTCGACGGTGCGTGCACGCAGGGCTTCTGCGTTGGTTGCTGCTGCTCTCGGCTGTGAGCCGGCAGTATATAGACGGCAGGTGGCGCGGCCTCGCGAGCGCGTCCAAAAGCTCCGGCAATGTCGTCACGCGAGTGCGTGTGCTGCGCGCTATATAATGCTTGCGCAGTGATGGAGAGCGGAGCGCGCACTTGGGGAGAAGGGATGAATCGCGCCGCGCACTGCGTGTATATTCGATAGTGAAGGGCAGCAGGCGCATGGTGCACCAGAAATTAGATTCGCCGATGGTTTATTCAGCGGATCAGACTCGAAGATGGTCTTTAAATATGTAGATGATTGCGAATTCATCATTTTGAGAAAAATGGAGGAATTATTATTTCAAAAAATCTTAGGGAAATTGCTATTCTATAATGCCACTTATAGAATAATGTTAGTGGTAGCTAATATTTCACACTTCTATTGGCAATAATTAATAAACATAGCAGTAACTTATTCATTAAAAAAATATACATAGTTCTAACAAAAAACTCTGACGTTTGGACATTGGAAAATATAAGTTGTGAACTAAATGTACAGACTTTAAAGTATTATATAATACTCTGTATAACAAAAATTTTGTCTAGATTTTATTCATTTACGTTTATAAAATGTTAAAGCTCACATTTTAACCATGTTATGATCTGTTATGAGAAAAAAAAATCACTTCACTATACAAAAAACCGCAAGCACGCACGGATGAAAAAATGAACGAGCTCGACTATTCCAATATAGAATGGGACAAGCATGTCGGGAAATAGACGAAAATAGTGCTCCAAAGTGGCTAATGCCATTGCGTTCGCTATCGCACTGATAAAACACCGCTGATTGCGCGACCTTGTGACGAAACGCGCCGCTCTCTAAGGTTATTCTACGTGCATGGACGCCATACTCGCGCACGAGAGTACACATACATAAGCCCGGCATTCGCTTCATGTGTGACCTTAATAGAGCAAACAATGAAAGGAAAAAAAGAAGAAACGAGCCAAGTAATGGACTGGATGATGGTTAACGACTCATGCGTCTATATATACGCGCGGGAACGGATCGCCGGTGTACTTTTTTTCCGTTCGCCGAGATTTTATCGTCGTGCGCGCAAGAAGTACCGAGCGCAAGTTTTGACTATTCGACCGTAATGTCGAACTTCACGCGTGATGATCGCGTGTACGCTCTACAGTACGCTTCAAACGCACCTCGCTTGAATATATCCGACGCGATCAACTATACTATAAAATGTTCCATGACATCTACTAAGCCTTTGCACAATGCTATTTGCTCAATTGGTTTTGGTATATTGATATTATCTTCGCGTGGGTTGTATTGAGTTTTCCCCAAGTCGACGATTTTCGTGTGGTGTGGCAGACGCATGAATTTCCGCACTCGATCAGACTGCGCGCTAAGTGGCTAAATAGACGCGCGCGTTATCTATCACTGTGACACGTGATTACATAAACTTGCTTTTGGGTTGTTTAAGCATAGCTCGAGAAATAGATCACATATCAATTTATACTGCCATTCAATTATCTAACACACGGAGCTCGTATTCTTCTGACACGTCGTGTCTGGTATCATATGTAAATCCAAATTAATCCAATGCAGCGTTGTCTGAGCCGTCCATTAGTGCGAAGAAAAAAACACGAGAATTAAAAGAAGCTAATACTAAAATTTAATGTAAATGTATAGTCTAACGAGCTTGAACAAACAAGCTTCTCTCTCTCTCTCCTCTTCATACGATTTAAAAGTCGGGGACGCCTGCGCGTATACGTTGTATCATCAAATTCAATTGCAAAGTTGAAGCATTTAAGGTTCACGTATATCACCTATAGCAGCGCTGCTGTACTGCTGCAGCACCCACCTATACGCGCGTATGTCCGCTGCAAAGGATTAACCCTCGGGTGTGTGCTGTCCAAACACATATAGGAATAGGATCACGGCCGAACGAACAAGAGGACGCATTCCTGATTCAAAACCAATTTTCGCGAACAAAAAGCGTCAATTTGCGAATAGCGTCCGCCGCCGCCCGGCACGATTAACATTTATATTTATCTTTTAGGGCTGATTGGTTAAAGTAAAGATAAGGAACGAAGATTGTCCCATTATTAAGCAAAAAAGCTTAAAACAAAGGAGTTTTATTCAATGAACACGGTTTCTTAACCGTTAATGAATGTTTTTATATAAAGGAATATTTATTTATCCGTATCCAAATGTCCAACTTTTCTTATAAATAGTAGAAATTATGTTTTTCATAACTTTCGAAAAGTTATGCTGAGCTTCGTGTAAAAGAATATAAATGGTAACAAATGTTCAATATAACTTCGTATGAAGTTCTGATAAACATTAAGAAAAGTTGTCCTAAACTTACGCCGAACGTTGCACTACGAAAATTAAAAGTTTGTCATCGTCCCATTATAGCTATATTACAGTTGCTAAGAAGTTATACAAAGCGACAACATTGTAGACACTTTAGCAGAAAACGTAATCTTTTTCACGCAGGCTGCCCCTAATCAAGATTAGCCGATCCTATATCGACATCGTCTGGTATCAATCGTAAAAACCAAATTAATCCAATGCAGCATTGTCTGAGCCGGCCATTAGCGTAAACTACGGAAAACTTGCGAGAATTAAAAGGCGTAAATACTAAAATTCAATTTAAAAGTGCTCTAACGAGCTTCAGGAACCCAGCCTCTCTCTCTTCCCTCAATACTCCATACGATTTAAAACTCGGGGACGACTGCGTATATACTATCCATCAAATTCAATTGCAAAGTTAAAGCATTTAAGGTTCACGTATCACCTAGCAGTGCTTCCGTACACTGCTGCAAAGGATTAAGCGCAGGGCGCACGCTGTCCAAACACGTATAGGATCACGGCCGAATGAACGGGAGCGAACGCATTCCCGATTCAAAACCAATTTTCGCGAACAAAAAGCGTCAATTTTCGCATGGAGCGCCCGCCCGACGCGATTCTCGTCAAACACGCTGCACTCATCATTAATGCACACACGCACTGGCTATCCCGTCAAACGAAATAATCGGGTAAAGTCGCGCGAGCGCCTCCCAAATCGTTTAATTCCATCCGCCCCCTCGTCTATATACGCGCGGTGCAAAAACACGAGCAAACACGGTAGCATTTAATTTTATTCACTCGGATACGGGAGAGCTAGCGCGCGTATATACAGTCGCCGTCGTCGTATATATATCCATTGTTTTGGGGAGAGGGGGAGAGATATGAGAGGAGACGGCAGAGAGAAAGAGAGAGAGTATTGTGTGCTGCATTGCGCATTGGAGGGCTGCTGCTGCGCGCGTACATGTATATGTGTATACATGCGTAGGCGCCGGCAGGGGTGTAATAATAATGGCGGCGACACTGCGGAGGGCGAGATTCCGAGCCGGAGGCCACGTCTAGCTGTATGTATATACCGTCGTCGTCGCTGCGTTCTGTCCGTGTAGGTCCTATACTCTCGTCCTCGCGAATTTTCATCACGTGGGTCAGAGAGAAAGAGACTTCGGAATGCATTAGCATAGTGTCAACCTCGTGTGTTTTCGAGAGGAGAGCTTTTTTATAACTTTGAAAGGTATAATAAATAGTTGGAAATGTGTTGTCGATTTCATGGAGATAAAAACGTGTATAGTCATCGGATGTTTACGATTGTTGGCCATCGGTTCAATTTACGTGCAGAAAGAACGAAAAATTCTGTGTTAAAATGCTATAGAAATTAACTACCGATTAAAACTAATTCTAACGATTACAGAATTTTTCAATTTGCAAGGTTACATAAAAACCGAATTATGCATACCCGATGAATTATTTTGTATTTATGCGAGTCTTATGTCATAGTTCTAATTCAGTCTAGCATCCCGTTTATTAGCATATTCATAAATAATTTGCAACTCATAATGATATTGAACGTAGTCTTTCCGACACATTAATTCACCATCAATTATTTTCATACGTTTCAAAACACCAGCCGCCATTACTTACAGCATTAGACAATTTACTACTCTATACTACAACGAAAGAAATCCAACCCACCGTCATTATCAAATTAACCACTGATTTTTCCTCGCCAAATTTCCATTAGGTAATATTAACGAACAGCCGAACCCCAAATCCTTCCACTTCCTCGAAACAGATCGAAACCGACTACACAAGCATCGAGCGACTAGCCGTCATCCCGGCACTTAAAATTCAAAGAGAACGTCGTCGAGACCCTATATACATATATAGGCGAGAGCTAGCTCTCGGCATTAGAAACGCCGGGGCGGCATCGAATGCCGTTAATCACGCCGAAACCGCCACTGCGGCGAGGCACGAGCGCCGCAACATAGATCGCGATGCGAAATTCGTATAAGCACCGCTGCGATCGTAAATCACGAGATCCCGAGCGAACGTCGCGGTACAAGTTCGCATCATCACGCGAGAAACATCGGCCCGTGCGCCGCGGCATTAATAACAATAATCGCACGCATACGAATGTGCGTTCACTCTCTGACGCAAACGCCACGCACGAACGTCCTTTTCGGCTTCGGATCGAAGGGCAGGCTTCAATTCGTGCGTGTATGTGTGCGTTTTTCTGTAATGCGTAATTAAATTTGATGGACAATTTAATTGCGTGGGTTAGCGCTGCTGCTTCCACGAACGCGCGTATAGGGAGTTCTTATACGTGGAGTAGAGCGCTCGGAGCATGTGCTGCTCTATTTTTCCATGTGTATTGAGTATAGAAATATGTTGTCAAGGTGCTTTGAAATAAACTCATGAAAAAATTCAATTAAAGAAATATTTGGTTTGTAAATGTAATTTTTATATACAACCCTCTAGACGAGGTAATAAAAGTTACACATTTGCATGAGA